>PVJX010004361.1:0-56454 GCA_004027295.1 Dolichotis patagonum
GTTTCATGTAAATTCCCTATATGTGACAATCTGGACAACTATTTGGAAGAAAACAAGAGTCAATATGATAGAGAGTGAATATCTCCAATTGTCTAGCTTTGAAATTTATGTCTTACATTGCTTTCTTGTGATCCGCTTTGCTCTGTTTTGTTGTGTTTAATTTTATCCTATTGATATAATGGCATGTATATTTGAGTGGATAAGATGGATGACCATATTGTTGTTTTTGTCAGATCGTGGAGCAGAACTGTTAACAGTCTCACTGTTCGAATGTCTACTTTATGTGTTTTAACTTTGTAATTTGAACAACTATTTCCAAGAAGTCAGTATGTAATTAGTCAAGTAATAATTTCTTAGGTTTTATTGTTGTTGTACTTTTCCTTTTTTCCTTGGAATACTGTATGGTTGCTACCCTTTATTCTGTTTTATTTTGTTTTGTTTTTTCCTCTTTAAATAAAATTATAAAACAAAAACAAAAACAAAAACAGTTCCTCGAGTATGAAAAAAATGGCAAGATTGCCTGGCAAGCATGAGGTCGTGAGTTCAATCCCTAGTTTAAAAAAAAAAAAAGGCAAGAAATCTCTCATCCAGCTATGCTGGAAAGAGGACTCCTCACTAGACTAGCTAAATATATAAAAAACAAGTTACAATTTTTGCTTAACTTGGCTTGAATTAGAATAGTGTAATTTGCCGTAAATCCTCACAAATGAACTGTTTTCCTTTCATTTTAACACTGTCCCTTGCTATTAGACTAGGCCTCTTGTTCAAACTTGAGTACATGCATAAACTGGCTTGCCAGAGCAAATTAAAGCACATTCTGATTTTTATACCTAGAAGACTTAGAAGACCCTACTCCTCTTTGGGAAAGGCAAATGGTAAAATAAAAGTAGAGCATTCTATTTTTTTTATTTTAAAGACAAAATGACCAGAAAAAAAGGATAAAAAATACACAATATAAAAAAATAGTAGGAAATCGACACTCATTAATTATTGCATATTGTTATCTTAAAAGTAGTTGTTCACATTTCAAGATTCAGGCATGAAAACAATGATCAATCAAACAATGAAAACAAAAACTGTGCTTTTATAATGAATTTACAGAGATAAGTAGTATAGTTATCTATCTTGTATATATACACATGCACATATATATATGTATACCTATATACATATAATATTTTCTTTTCTTTCTTTTCTCTTTTCCTCTATCGCAATTGTTCTTTCATCCTGAGCACTTTCTTTCCCTTTCATTTTCATAATATCCATTGTACATTTTGGAACTTATTACTTTTTCAGGTTTTTTTAATACTAGGAAGACAATACTATGTTTACACATACAAGGTTGATTTATTTCACTTATGAGTATGGTCTTGAGTTGCATCCATTTACCTATAAAAGTCTCAGGTTTGTCCTTTATTGTTGAGTAATAGTCCATTGTATAAAAATACCACATCTTTTTTATCCATTTGTTGGTTGACAGAGATTTGGGTTGTTTCGAAGATTTAGTTATTACAAATTATGCTGCTATAAACATGGATGCACATATATTGCTGTGGCATGATGTTTTCAATTCATCTGGGAAAATACCCAGAAGGGGAATAGTTAGATTGAATGGGACTTCCAATCTTAGCTTTTTGAGGAATCTCCATACTGATTTCCACACTGGTTGTACCAGTCTACATTTCCATCACCAGTGAAGAAGTGTTCCTTTTTTCCCTCAGCTTCACCGATATTTGTTATTGGCTGATTTCTTGATGGCAGCCATTCTTTCTGGAGTGAGATGGAATCTCGGTGTTGTTTTAATTTGCATTTCTTGAATGACTAGTGATGTTGAACTTGTCTTCATATGTTTATTTGCCATTTGTATATCTTCAGCCGAGAAGTGAGTGTTCATCTCAGGTGCCTATTTTTGGGTTGGTTCTTTGAATTTGAGGGCCTAATGTTTTTCAATATTTTATATATTCTAGATATGAGTTCTTCGTCTGAGGGACAGTTAGCTTAACTATTTCTCCATTCTGTGGGTTTTCTTCTCACTCTTTTAATGATTTCTTTTGATGAGCAAAAACTTTTTAAGATGAGATCCTACTTGTTGATCCTTTGAAGTACTTCCTGGAGTGGTTTGTGTTTTGTTCATGAACTCTTTGCCTACTCCTATGTCTTCAAGAGTTCTACCTACCTTGTCTTCTAGTATATTTAGTGTTTCTGTTTTAATATTCAGATCTTTGATCCATTTTGACTTTAGTTTAGTGCATGGTGATATACACAGTTCTAGTTTTAGTTTTTGGCATGTGGAAAGTCAGTTTTTCCAGCACCATTTATTAAAGAGGCTTTCTTCCAGTGAATGTGTTTTGCCCCTTTGTCAAAGATAAGGTGGCTTATTGCCTTTGTAGTTGTGTCTGCGTCTTGTAACATGTTTCACTGATCCTTAGATCTGTTTTTGCCAGTACCATGCTGATTTTATCATAGTAGCTTGGTAATATAATTTGAAGTCAAAGATTATGATGTCACCTGCCTTGCCTTTGTTGCCTAGGGTTGCTTTTGCTATTTGAGGTCTCTTATGTTTCCAAATGAATTTTAGGAATATTTTCTCTAGATCTGTGAGGTATGCTAATGATATTTTGATTGGGATTGCCTTAAATCTGTATAACAGTTTTGGTAGTATGGGCATTTTCACAATGTTGGTTCTTCTTATAAATCAGCAAGGGATATCTTTCCATTTTCTGATATTCTCTTTAATTGCCATTTTATAGTATTATAATTCTCAATGCATAGATGTTTTACATCATTTGTTAGATTGATTCCAAAGTATTTCATTTTTTTTACACTATTCTGAATGGTGTTATTTCCATAATTTCTCTCTCAGTGAGTTTGTTGTTTGTGTACAGGAATGCTGTTGATTTTTGAGTGTTAACTTTGTATCCAGCTATGCTGCTGAATTTGCTCATTAACTCTAGTAGTCTTTTAATGGAGTTTTTTGTGTCTTCTATCTAGAGTATCATGTCATCTGCAAATAGTGATAATTTAACTTCTTTCTTTCCTATCCTTGTTCCTTTTATTTCTGTCTCTTGTCTAATTGCTCTGGCTAACATTTTTAGAATTATTTCAAAGTAGTGGTGATAGTGGACATCCTTGTCTTGGTCTTGATTTTAAAATGAAAACTTTCAGTTTTTGTCCAGTTAGTATGATGTTGACTATTGGTTTGTCATAGATTGCTATTATCAGATTGAGGTAGAGACTATCCTGATTTTCTGTAAGGTCTGTTTTTATCATGAACAAGAGTTGGACTTTAACAAAATTTTTTCCGTGTCTACTGAGATGATAATGTGATTTTTGTCTTTGGTTCTATTGTTGCAGTGTATTACCTTTATTGATGTGTGAATGTTGAACCATCCCTGCATTCCTCAGAAGAATCCTGCTTGGTTGTGGTATGTGATCTTCATGATGATTTGCTAGTAATTTATTGAGAATTTTTGCATTGATGTTCATTAGGGAGACTGGCTTATAGTTCTCCTTTTTGGCTGGGTAATTTTGTGGTTTATGTATCAGAGTAATATTTGCCTCCAGGAATGAGTTAGGGAGAATTACTTCCCCTTAAATTTCATTAGAGTTTGAGGGTATTGCTATTAAACCTTCTCTATATTTCTTATAGAATTCAGCCATCAAGAACTTGGGGTTTTTTTGCTGGTAAACTTTTAATTATGTTTTCAGTATTAGTAACTGATATTGGGTTATTAAAATTTTTATATCTTCTTGATTCTGCTTTCATAATTCATATGTTTCTAGAAATCTGTCCATTTCCTCTGTGTTTTTCAGCCTAAATGAGTAAAGATTTTCAAGGTAAGTATTCATGATCTGAATTTCCACAGGATCTGTAGTAATCACATCCTTTTCATCTTTCATTGTATGAATTTGAGTTTTTTCTTTTCTTTTCTTGATAAGGTTGTTGACTAGGTAATTGTCAATTTTGTTTATTCTTTCAAAGAACCAATTTTTCAATTAATTAATTAATTCTTTGTATTATTTCCTTAGTCTCAATCGTGTTAATTTCTGCTCTGTTTGTTATAACTTCTTCCCTTCTATGAGATTTGGGCTTGACTTGCTCTTCTTTTTGTAGAAGCTTGAGGTCAGCATTAGGTTATTTATTTGTGCTTATTCTGTTTTCCTGATGTGACAATTCATTGCTTTATATTTCCCTCTTAGGATTGCTTTCATTTAGTCTCACAGGTTGTGATATGTTATATCTGCATTTTCATTGAATTGTAGATATTGTTTAATTTCTTAATTTCATCTGTAACTCATTGGTTGTTCAGGAAGGTTTCCATGTGTTTATGTAGGTTTTGCAATTTCTTTTGCCATTTATTTTCAATTTCAGTGCAATATGGTCAGATAGTAAGCATGGGATAATTTCACTTCCTTTGCACTTACTTAAGTATGTTCTATGTGCTAGTATGTGGTCTATTTTAGAGAATTTCCCATGTGCAGCTGAGAAGAATGTGTATTCTGATGTTGTTGGGTGTAACACTCTGTAAACTTCTAGAAAGTCCATTTGTTCACAAGTTTGATTAAGTTATTTCTTTGCTAACCTTTTGTCTAGTTGGTCTATCTGTTGGTGATAATGGGATATTAAGGTTTCCTGTTACAGTTGTGTTACTGCTTATTTGATTTTTCATATTTATTAATATTTGTCTTTATATTTGGGTGTGTCCATATTTGGTGCATATATATGCATGATTGTTCTCTCTTACTCTTGAATTTTTCCCCTAACAAGTGTGTAGTGACCGTTTTAAAATCTCTTTTGATTATTTTTATTTTGAGGTTCACATTGTCTGCAAATAGAATAGATATCCATGCTTTTTTCTGGGTTCATGTTGCATTGAATATTGTTTTCTAGCCTTTTACTTTCAGTCAATGAGTTTCCTTTCAACTCAGATGTGTTTCTTGTATACAGCATGTTGTTGGGTCCTGTTTCTTGATCCATTCTGCCAGTCTTTTTCTTTTAATTGGTGAGTTGAGGCCATTTACATTGATGATTATAACTGATATGTACTGGCTTAACTTTGTCATGTTGTTTTCCTGTTGTTGGTTCCCTGCTTCTTACCCTTGTTTAATTGCTTGTTCTGCCTTGTAGTTTCTTTCTGTTGTTTTGGGAATTGTGAGCATTTTTATCTCTGCCTAGGATATCTCTTAGTACTCCTTCTAGGGCTGGCTTGGTGGACATGAACTTCTTCAGTTGTTCTTTGTGATGGAAGTATCTTATTTCTCCATTAATTTGAAAGATATGTTTGCAGGGTACATCAATTTGGGTTGAAAGTTGTTTTGTTTCAGGGCTTGAAATACTTTAAGCTCATCTTGACTTGAAGGTTTGTGTTGTGATTCTAATGGGCTTTTCTTGATAGGTGACCTGCTTATTTTCTCTAATGGCTTTTAATACTCTGTTTTTATGCTGAATTTCTGGGTTCTTGAATATTATATGACTTGGTTTAGATTTATTTTGGTTATGTGTAGTTTTAGGATTCTATATACCTCACTTTTCTGTATATCAGATTCTTTTCCTATGCTTGGGAAATTTTCTTCTATTACTTCTTAAAATAGTTTTTAAATTTAATTTCATTGACTCCTGTATTTTCTTTGACACTTATCAAGATTATGTTGTTTTTCTTTGCATTGTCTTGGAATGATTGAATTGTTATTTCATGGTCTGTTGTTATTTTTAAGAGTTCTTTCCTTTCATGATCACTAGCTGTGATCCTGTATTCAAGGTCTGAAAGTCTATCTTTCATTTAAGAGGTTTTGTCAGCTCTCAATGGAAATTTTAATTTCCTGAATATCTCCTTGTTTGTTTCATGCATTCTATTTCTTTCTTATATTATTCATTTGAGGTTTCCATCATTTTTACATGCACCTGTACTTTTTTTAAATCTTTGTCTTCTCTAGCTATGCTGAGCAACTCCTTCATTAAGGTTGTCATTTCTTCCTTTACCTGATAGGTTATTTCTAATCTGATTTCCTTTATAGCCCCACAGATTTGTTTCTTTATTTCAGTTGCTATCATTTCAGAAATTTCAGGTGTATGACTTCCAATGTTCTCTATTTCAAACACCTCTTGTACTTGTTCCTGATGGGCTGAGCATTTGAGATTGCATTTTGCTTTTTTGGTTTGTCATTTTTACCTTTTGGGTTAATATTTTGATCTTTTCAATCCCACTAGTCTCGACTGTCCATCTTGTGTGTCTTAAGGTCCTATTGTGTGGCTGACATTCTCCAAGTTGCTGGGTCCTGCAGTATAGGGGAGGGGCCACACACCTGAATTCCTCCTGCAGAACCAGTTGAGTGAGTTCTATATTTTTGCTGTGAGTTCTATATTTTGCTATGCTGACTAGCCTAGGAATATTGATGTGAACCAACCCTTAGCTACCTTTCAGCTTTTGATGTTTTCCTTCCTCTCTATGAATATAGGAGGTATGTTAAGCCAGACAAGGGTGCTGGCCCAGAGTAGATCTATCTATATCCTAGATGAGAAATCGGTCTCTTTGAATGAGAAAAGATTTTATTGGATAAGGAAGCAAAATCACCATGAGTAAATGAAATGAAAGACCTTACACAATTGTGGAAAGAGCTAGGAAAGCAAAGGTCTTGAAGGAGGAGTTAAAAATCAGAATAAAGAGGTAATAACCAGCCTTCCTGAAGCATTTGTGTAAGTGGACAAGATAAAATGCAAGGAAAATATGAAAAGCCAAGCGCATCCTATCTTTGAAATGGAAATACAAAGGGAACTTCATGGTGAAGTCTATGGGAAGTTGTTGATCCTGTGTACCCACCATCTCTGTAGATTTGTATCTAGGAATCTGGTATTGGGCATGGGGACTCTGTTAAGCAGCAGGTGTAGCATTCTGGAAGAAGAGTTAGACATAAAGCAGAGGAGAGAAAGTGTACACTGAAATGTGCTGAGCATCTCTGTTTGCCAGTCTGACTGCAAAAATGTTTGGAGAACAATAACAGCTACTTCATTTCTGCTGTGACATGCACAACTTTTGAACTTCCTGGGGTCAAGACCATGAAGGGTGATGAGAAAGTGAAGAAATAAAGACAAGACACAGAAATCTGGGAGCAGATGGAGCCTTATTTCCTGATGGGAGGAAAGCAATGGCTCAACCACCATGGGGGTTTATTTATACATTTAGCAAGATAACATCACGTGACCTCTTTGCCTAGCAGCCCATTGCTTGAATTGCCTTGGAGCCTGGTGTTCTTTGGGCTGGAGTGGCTTGCTCATGTGGTACTCTTTGCTCTCCAGATGGCCTCACTCCAGCCATGCACATGTGATCAATCTCCAGCTTCCCTGCTCTTGACACACTTCTGTATATTAAATGTCATGTTCTTGTGGTAAGTGCTAATCTAGAATCAGTCAGGGAAATAGTTCTGGAAAATGTACTTTCTAGCTTGACCACACTGACTTTAGAACAACCCACCACAAGATCCATCCCCAGGTGATGATAATAAAGTAAACTATGGGTGACCCATTCAAAGGTAGCACCTTCAGGATAATTTCAGATAAGGGATAATTGGTACAACTCAATTATGGAGAAGAACCCAGTCCCCTACAGCAGCTTAATGTTCTCATTAGCTTCTGCCTCTTTGGTTCATTTTGTAGATCTTCCATTTAGAATGTCCCTAAAGGAGAGGGGATCCTGACCCTATCAGTTACCCTACTTATTTCCTGCCATTGAACTCTTAAGACCTGACATCTGATTTCTCCTCATTTCCCCTCAAAATGGTTTAGCAGTGATACTTACGCAAACCCTAAAAAACTCTCATTTCTACTCATTATTTAGTCTGGATACATATTGACTTGGGAGGCCCAAGACTCTTGCCAGGCCAGATTCCTGGCTAAACCCCAGGCACTCCAGCAGCCTGGCTTGATTGCCGTAACTTCTGGGGAGGTCAGGCTTCCTTTGTGCTTGGCAAATAAATATACCAGCTTCTCTGACTTAAAAATCTTGTATTATCAGTGATTTTTCAGTAGTTGGCTGATGTCCCTTAACTAAAGATTTTTTTTCAATAACTTGAGAATGAACTAAATAGATTTATTTGATGACTATACTGAAGAAAGCATATAGATTTTTACTAATAGAACTGATTTTGGAAATGTATTATGGTAGTTAGGTAAAAACAAACAAAACCCAAGCAGGCAAATGAAACAATATCCTAGTCTCATCCTAGACTCAGTTTTTAGGGTAGGATGTGGGTGAGAATTCAGAGGTGGGAGTAGTCTTCTGACAGCATAGGATCACCTCAGAATGTAATGGCCCTCTTGAGAAAGTCACCTGCAGGAAACTGAGAGTCGAGAAACAAGTGAAACTTTATTTGGAACTGCAGGTTAGTGGCCAATTCGGGTGGTTGTGGCTGCTGACTCTGATCCTTTGTTTGCCTTTTTTTTATACCCATGTACAAGTTCTTAAAGTCAGAGGGTTGTCATGGATATTACTTCTTACAACATCAACATCTCTTTGGAGTGTTACAAGAGCTTCTTACACATTTGGTTAATTGACACACAGGAGTGGACATTGGGCAGTTTGTCCACCTTGAGATAAAATGGTTTGTTTCCCTTTCCGTAGTTTTTGGCCAGTTAAGGGGAAGGACATCTTTTGGGAGATTGGCCAAAGTTCACACACTGTTAGAAGTCTAACTGCTAGCTAAGTGCCTACGCTATAATCTATAGACTATAAAATAATGAAATTTTCAAAATTAGGGTTGGGGAGTGTTCCCAAAAAAAGGCAAAGAAAAGAAAGCAAATGGTGGGGGGTTACAAATGTCCTCACTAGAAGACCAAGAGTGAAATCTGCTATTATGATAATGATATAGGAGAATGAAACTCCCGACCTACTATGTCCACGAGTTCGTGTTCTCTAAAATCGAAGAATGAATTTTAGGAACAACAGAAGTGAAGAGTAGAATATATTTATTGAGAGAAGGCTTCTGTCTGAAGAGAGACAGAAGGGGTCCCGAGTGGGTTACCAAAGACTCTGTCTTTTTCCAAGGACTTTTATAGAGCAAAATCATGAGACTAGATGGCTCAAAGGTGGGGAAAATGAGAATTTGAAAAGTGGGCATAAAATGATCCACACTTAATCCCTAAGGAACTTAAGGGTGTGCTTGCATTTGTCTTGAGATCTGGCCCGCAACAAGAAGTGTGGGTCTTCTGTTTTGAGATCCGGCCCGCAGCAAGAGGTGCGGGTCTTCTCTAAGGTCATTGACATCTGGTCCTCTGTGCCAACTTCTTTGAGGGCCTAGCCCTGACTGACTGCCTATAATATTTCTAACTGGCTCAGCTGCCTGTAACAATAAGACATTTGACCTTCTCTACCTACATTTTATTAAAATGAGGCTAGGATTGGGTTGGTATCACCAATCTAGTTTTTATTAGCATTGTGATTTTGGGTATGTCATTTAACCTCTCTAAACTTCAGTTTCTTCATCTAATGAATGTTATTCAGAGAGAATGAGGTTAAGAATTCATCTGTTACAAGGTCACTGAGTATCAGGACCTAGAACTAAACCATGTAAACTGTGAGGCATACAGTAATTTTTAGTCAGTAAGTGGAAATGCTGATTGTGCTATTAAATTCTTGAGCCTAGTCTCTAGTTGGGCAAATACTAAAGCTCTTTTATTAAATTTAAGCAGAATTCCAAAGCTAATCTAAATATGACAGTATGGTAAGAGGAAGCTGGTGACAATTAGTTCTGGCAATTCTCTTATTTTTGTTAAACATCCAAGGTTTAGACTAGAAGAAACTGGCTTTAGAAGAACAAACCCAGAGTGCCTCAAAAACCTTGTTTTGACATATCACTCATGACCTCATCTGAGCTGACATACTACACTTTAAGGAATGAAGATGGTAGAGTCTTCTCATTGATAAACACCAGCCATAATCAGAGTGCCTCTCCCAAAGCTATGATGGCCCCGCTGATAAGCCCCTGATGACTTAACCCTGCAGGACCAACCCTGCATAGTTACCTTGGGGTGTGGGGCACTTGTGTAAGCCGCTGTTTGCCTAATCAAAAAACTGGGCCATAGATAAAAAGAGAATCTTAACTTGACCAGGTGAAAGTTGATCATCTTACTCGGGCATTATCTGGGGGAGAACTGTGTGCCTCCAGGTATTTATTTGACAATTTCTGTAAGCAGTACAGCTTTTGTTACTCTCTTACTACTTCTTGGTTTCTTTATCAGTGGAATTTAAACCACTGAACTTTGTGATTCACATTCACTCAGACTGTATTGGTATACTCAGTGCTTTCACAAGTTTCTTTGTTTTTGTTTTGTAACAGTCTGGTGAGGTAAGTCATAACTATTTTAATAGCTACTATGTAGGAAGATAGAATACTATGTACAAGGTGCAGTTTTAAGTGTTTTATTAATTCATGTACTCTGTATATGACTCTTATGAAATGGTTCTCATGAATATTGTAATCCACGTTTTTCAGAGCAGGAAATTTAAACATGAAGTCAGACAGCCTGTCTGAACTAACATGGCTGGTAGGTGGTAACATTTGGCTTCAGACCAAGATGCTGTGGCTCCACAGTTCATGCTCTAATCATGAGCGTACACTGCCTACATGTTTTAGATGAGGAACCTGGGACACAGTAGTTAAATGAACTGTCCAGGGACCCATTGCTGCTAATAAGTGGGACCAGTGTTCTAACTAGGATTTTGGATTTAAAAAAAATTTTTGAGACAGGATCTCACCATGGGCCCAGCTTGAGCTCACTGTGCGGCCTAGCCTGGCCTCAAATTCACAGCGTCCTCTTGCTTCAGCCTCCTGAGTGCTAAGATTACAGGCACCCACCACCAGAGTCAGTGGTTAAAAACTTTTGTCCTTTTTCACTATCATGTTTTTTTCATCAGTGGTCTTAATCAAGTAATTTGATTTATTGAGCCTCATTTTCCACCTATAAAATGTGGATAAAAATGCTTCTTCCTAAAGCTGTTCTGAGGACTAAAAAAAAATAATTACATAAAAAGTTTAATTCAGTTCCTGGCACATAATTAATGATCAATTACTCCCTAAAAAAGCTCTTGCAGAATTCATTAAGTCTAGATTTATTAAAAAAACATGTTAACCTTGAATGATAAAATATATAAAAACCAAAATTGATAGTTTTTCTGCTTCTTAAATCTTGATAATTGTATTTTGATTAGTCAGTTTTTTATTTTTATCAGTACATGTTTTCAGTACATAATGATTACATTCATCATGGGGAGTCGGTACAAGTGCATTAAAAAAAACTTAATTCTTTTGATTTTTCTTCTTCCTGTAGGCTTTCTTCCTTCTCTCTTGGTCAACCTTAGAGTCAGATGGTTGTTCTTCAATGTAGATACCTTTTTTGGAAAGGTAAAGAAGTTATCGAGTAGATTTTCAAAACCCACTTCAGTTAAATCTCTTTTAAAATATTTTGATACTCATAACCTATATCTATTTTAAAATAGTATTGTCTTTCTATATTAAAATTTTAAGGTGAGGTAAGCTTGGAGATTCTGTTTGTTCCACTCTAAAACAAGTTCTGCTGATAGAATCTGACCTATTGTCTCCTTATTTATTGATGCTTGTGTTGACAAAAGCAATTGACATTACCAAGTTAAGTAGTGGGGCTTTTCCCTCTTTCCTTTTGAATAAAATTATGATGCACTTGGCAGATTTCAAAAACATAGTGGAAGGTAATGTAAATATGCCCTGATGATAGTACTCTGGAGAGTAGAAGGTCTAGACAGTGAAAGGTACAAGCCAAGAGTATTTTGAACTTGAAGTTGCAATGAATGTTTTAATAATGTAGGTAATAATTGAAAACAGATCAATAAAACAAAATGTTGGTGGTTTTTGGAACATGGTATGCATTTCAATGTACATTTGGAGTTATTTGCAATATCTTTCTAATTCATAGGTTGATTTCTGTCCTTATCCACTATCATTATTTTAAGCTTGCAAGTCTTGTCTATGCTACCACATTGGGGTCTAGAGCCTCACCATTTAAATCGTATCACACATTTTAATTATCTGTTGCCCTAAATATGAAATTCTTGCCACTTAGTTTTACATAAAGGTGCACCATTTTTGCAAATATTATACAATTGATTCATTAATTCACTTATTCAGCATAGGTTTATGTTGAATGACCTTGCAGGGTCATTCCTTTGAGTATGCAGAGAAAGCTGACAATCCTTGTGCTCAAAGCACAGTTTACCTGTTAGAAGGAGAAACAGACAAGCAAACCATCATCAAAGAGCAGTATTGGAGGTATCATAAGATGCATGGATGTTCAGAGGTAGATCATCAACTTCGTCAGCTCATCTCCTAATACTTTTTTGTTTGCTCCTTCTGTGCTAGATGGATTGAAATAGCATGCATGTTCCTATCTCTCAGATTTAAATTGTTTGTTTTTCACGCTTAGCCTCTACATTTTCTGTGCACTTACTCAGCCAACATGGATTCCAAGTACACTGCATATAGAACACTTGTCTCTCCATTGGTGGTAAGTGAAGGAGGGCATGGCCTTTCCTCTGACACTGACAGTATTGCATTTCTCTCCTCCCTCCTTCTTTGACCATTCAGTTGTGAGCTCTTTCTTCTTGAATTCCCCAGCAAACTTATTATCTATCATATGTCAAAACTTACACAGTTATGGAGGATAAATCAGTTTTATGGTTTAACATATTGATAGTAGTGCAAATATCATGGAAAACAAACATTTTAGATTACTTTTAAACCACTGTTCTTATTCCTTTAGTTGAATGATGGTTGGTGATTCCCATAAAACTTAATCTTCTTTTCTGTGACAGTTTAGATCAGGAATGGCTCCCCAAAGCCAGGTACTCATATGTAGGGCTTTTGGAAGAGGCTTGGACCATCAGGGCTCTATAGCTGACTTGCTGTTAGGACGTGGGGCCTGGCTTGGTGGAGGCTGGAGGCATTACCTGGATCGGCCTCCTTTCTTTCTTTTCTTCCTGACTTCTGTGATGTGAGAAGCTATCTGTCAACCTGGCCCATACAGCATGCCTTTCTGCATTGGAGCCAGCTGACCAAAGACTAACACTGTGAGCCAGAATAACTCTGCTCCTTTAAGTTTTGGATGGATGTTGGGTAATCTGTCCCAGTGGTGAGGAAAGTGACCAAGATACCTGCCAAGTATGCAAATATAATTGTTTTTAAAATATGAAATTTTGCTATGCACTTAATATAATAAATTTCTTTACATTGTATTTCTAGTGCTCAGGAAAGTCTAGAGGAAGGAATAGGAGGCCAAGCTATAGAATAAAGAAGGCAGATGAAGACGATAAGGAGGGGCAGTGAAACTCTGAAATGGAAGTGTCAATCTTTTTCTGCAGAGCCTATCTCCTCTTCAGGGCATCTTTCATCTCACTTCTCATTTAAATCTTGTGGAAAACCTTTATTTGCTCTAAAGCTTGTATGTATTCACTGGAAAGGAACGGGTGGGTTGTGGTATGCATATTGTGACTGACCTCCTAATTCTCCCAATCGTATCCTATAGTTCACTAAAATAACTTTTTTTACTTCTAAGTTTTTACTTGTAATAGTACTTTTTTTTTGCAATAAATAATGATTATTTCATCATGGGGAGTCAGTACATATATATATACCACACCTTAATTTGTTTTACGTTCCCTTCCCCTCTCCTTCCTTCCTCCTTCCTCCATTTGCAAAGGTCTATCTCCTTGTTTCCTATTATTTATCTTTTAAAAACAAAAGATCCAGGTTGTATCTTTATGAATATATTTCAACAAAGTTAAAAATTAAAAATTCTTAAACAAATAATGTTCCCTGAGTTCTTATGTATTTCTGATAGTATAATTAAAGTATCAAGGCCCAACTCCATTTTTTCTTTTATTTTAAAGAGGAAAAAAGAAACAATGAAACCAAGTTACAAAATAGGTTAGTAGGGCAGTTACAATAGTTGATATATTGTGTATTGTTGTCTTCCTAGTAGTTAGAGTACAAGATATAGGCATGATATCTTGTCCAAATAATATTGGCACAAAACATTCTTTTCAAGGAACAAATAAAAGCTAACCGTATAATTATCTTAACTATCTTGTACATTTTTGTTATATAATTATATATATATATACACACACAATTTCTGATTAATTTCACTTATGAGTATGGTCTTAAGTTGTACTCATTTACCTATAAAAGACTACAGTTTATCCTTCTTTATGATTGAGTAGTACTCCATTGTATTTAAAAAAACACACATTTTTAAATTTATTCCTCAGTTGACAGGCATGTGGGTTGTTTCCAAGATTTAATTAATACAAATTGTGTTGCTATAAACATGGGCACACATATACTGTTGTGATATGATGTTTTGAATTCTTCTGGGAAAATACCCAGAAGAGGAATAGGTAGGTCTAATGGAACCTCTAATCCTAGTTTTTTGAGGATATGCCACACTGATTTCCACAGTGGTTGTACCACTCTATGCTCCCATCAAGAGGGGGAAAGTGTTCCTTTTTCCCACAGCCCCACCAGCATTTGTTCTCAGTTGATTTTTTTGATGATAGCCATTCTTTCTAGGGTGAGATGAATTCTCAGATTGTTTCAATTTGCATTTCTCAAATAACCAATAATGTTGAACACTTGTCCATATATTTATTTTCCATTTGTATTTCTTCATCTGGGAAGTGCATATTCATCTCAGATGCCCATTTTTGAATTGGGTTTTTTAATTGGGGGACTGATTTTTTTCATTTTTTTTTTTATGTTCTAGATATATATCCTTTGTCTGAGGGACAGTGGGTTAAAACTATTTCCCATTTTGTGGGTTTTCTCTTCACTCTGTTGCTGATTTATTTTGATGTGCAAACATTTTTTTAATAAGATAAAAGTCCAGTTATTGATTCTTTGAAGTAGTTCCCATGCAATTTGGGTTTTTTTTTTCATGAATTCTCTGCTTACTCCTATGTCAAGGTTTTTACTTTCTCTTCCAATAGATTAAGTGTTTCTGTTTTAACATTTAGATCTTTGATCCATTTTGACTATAGTGCATGGTAATAGACATGGGTCTAGTTTCAGCCTTCAGCATGTGGAGAGCCAGTTTTCCCAGCACTATTTATTAAAGAGGCTTTCTTTCTTCCAGTTAACCTATTTGGCTGCTTTGTCAAAGATAAGACGACTATGTTTGGGGATGCATCTGCATCTTCTATTTTGTTTCACTGTTCCTCAGGTCTGGTTTTTTCTTTTTTTTTGACAATACCATATTGTTTTTATCACAGTAGCTTTGTAGTATAATTTTGGGCCTGGGATTGTGACGCCCTCTGACTTGTCTTTGCTGCCCACCATTGCTTATGCTATTCTAGGTCTCTTCTGGAGCCAAATGAATTTTAGGAGTGTTTTCTCTAGATCTGTGAGGCATATTAATGATATTCTGATTGAGTTTGTATTAAATCTGTATAGCAGTTTGGAGAATATGGCCATTTTCACTATACTGGTTCTTCCTATCCATGAGCAAGGGAAATATTTCCATTGTCTGATATCCTCTTCAGTTTCCTTTTTTAGAGTACTGTAATTTTCACTGTACATATCTTTTACTTCCTTTTTTAAAGGGATTCAGATGTATATCATTTTTTTGGATGTTACCATGAGGTTATGCTTTTCTTAATTTCTCTCTATGGATTTGTTGCTTGTGTACAGCAATACTATTGACCTTTGAGAGTTAATGTTATATCCTGCTACACTACTAAATTTAAATATTAAATCTTCAAGTTTTTTGGTGGCATTTTGGAGATCTTCTATGTAGAGTAGCATGTCATCTGCAAATAACAATTATTTAACTCCTTCCTTTCCTATTTTTATTCCCTTTATTTTTTTCTCTTGGATAATTGTTCTGACTAATGTTTCTAGAACTATACTGAATAAGAGTGCATTGTTTCTTAAATATATTACTTTAGAATGAGTTTCCTTGGTAATTTATTGCAACACTTATTTTACTTAGTAACTACTATATGTTGGGCAAGGTGTTTACAGATAAGTGGATTGTAGTTTCTACTTTTTAGGTGTTTATAACTATTGAGGTACCTGTAAATAGTAACAAAATCAAGTATACTATCTTATAATACTTTATATGACATAAAATAGATACATTTAATCTGGACTATTTCTTGCTTATATTTTTATACATATACCTACCTAGACATACTTTCTAATGTGCCTATTCATACAGACACATTTTAGCATAGAAAAATTTACTTCTACATAATTACACTCAAAAAGTTCATATTGATAAGAGAATGTATCTCCTAGGAAAGTCCCCAAAATTATAAATGACACTGTCCTTCATTCTACATATTTTGAATCAAAAACTCATTTGAAGAGCTAGTGAAAGTTACAGACTCTTACTCAATGATACGAAATTTTAGAAAGTTTTTGGACTTATCTACAAAGGATCCATCTGCCACAGTAAAAATCTCAGGCATAAGCAAAAACTGTAGTTTCCCACAGAAAAATTCGAAATTGTAAAGTATCATCTTGTCCAACCACTTCATGCTAACTTTTAAATAATTAAAGATTCTGCAAATGGAGCATGCCTACCCTGTACCTGTAATGAATTCAAATGAATAGAAACAGTCCAGTGAACTAATAATTCACAGGCAAATTTACATATATCATAATCTTTCAAAATCATTGCTGCATATAAATGCCAATTTTTTCCTGTTGTGAATCAGGTGAGTAGTTATTGATAGAGTCTTAGTATCATAAACAGTAAGGTTTTTCTTTAGAAATCACTTGTTGGAATTTTGAGTTGTTGATCTAGTGCTGGCTGCTTTACTGACTTCTTTTCCATAAATTTCCTTGTATCAGGCATAAGCCCTAGAAATCAAATTGTTACTCTTATGGTTTTGATAGCAGCACATTCTTTCATGAACTGTCATTTCAGTACCGGCATCTTCATCTTGTTCTCTGATGTTATGCAAAGCATAATCAGCTTTTTAAATTGCTTGATGCAAACCTTATTTGCCATGCATTTTCCATCCTTTGATCCCTCTCTGCATTGTGATTTATCAGAACCAAAAACCTGTAGCTGAAGGATGGGTAAATTCAAACATGCCTTGCGTTACTTTTGGCCCTGGATTCATAATATGGAGCCTGTCACAGATCGGTTGTGTTTTACTCTAACTGGGTAGCCCATACCACATATACCATTCTCCCTTCTATTTACTGAATTACATGAAGGATTGTGTAAAGTTTGTCTTGAAAGCAATGTGTCACTTCCCCCTCAACTCATCACACCCCCAAAATTAGTTATTTATGTAAGTTCATATTCAACACATGACTACATAACTTTCTTTCTTAACAATTATTACAGTTTTAATTTTACATAACATTCATGTGGTTACTTGTTATCTGTCTTCCCACCATGCATTATGAGTCAGAAAACAAATTTAGCTCGTCTTTATATTCCTTGCATCTAATCTAGTGCCTAGAATATGGCAGGTGATAATGAATAAGTATTGGTCAAATTTAATCTCACCCAAATATGTTGGTAACTTCTCCTTTGGGCCATATTTCCAACAAAAAGAGAAAATGACTTTCTAGATTTGCTTTGAAGGGCATGTGGGCATTTTCTCTTGGGCTACCTGCTGTTCCTTTCTCTCTTCCCTTTGCGCCGTGTAAGTTCTCATGTTTGATCTCTTCCCTTTCCTCTTAGTATGTTTGAAATGACTCCCAGAAATTACCTGGCCCAGTTCTCTTGGTGCTGACCTACAGTATGGGGGTCCTCTGGACTTCAGAGCAGGTGAGAGATGGAGGTAATGGGAGCCTTTAGTGGAGCCCTCATTGCGCTGATGGGATTCATCGGGATGCTACTCACTGTCATTGCTGCAAAAGCCTTGTAAGTGTGCACTGCTGAAAGTTTAGGACTCGTTCTAAGTGAGTTATCTATAATTGAGATGGTTTAAAGTGAGTTGGTTATTATCTACAATGGGTGGAAAGCTAAACTTACAAAGCATTGTAACTATTTCCTTCATGTATTTCTGTAATGTTTTAGTATTTTTTTACACTGAGGTTGCCATTTACTTTAATGATTACTAAAATACAACAAATATTTTTAAATGGAAATTCTACTTTTAAGTGATTTTTAAGAATTTATCAATTAAAAAAGCTTCAAAGACACAGGTTAGAATTGAATGATTTTTTTTACCAATAAAATGGATGAAGAGCAACTGAGTTGATAATAAAATTGCCTACAATTATAATTTTTAAGAATACAAGGGCCTGGGGATTTAGCTCAGTGATGCAAGCACCTGCCTGGCAAGTATGAGGTTGTGAGTTTGATCCCCAGTACAACCCCCCCAAAACCCCAAAAAACCAAACAACAACAACAATAACAACAAAATAAAAATGGGCTGGGGGTTTAGCTCAGTGGTGTAAGTGCCTGCTTGGCAAACTCGAGGTTGTGAGTTCAATCCCTGGCACAATAAATAAATAACTAAATAAATAAATAAATAAAATAAAAATACAGACACATACAATTATATGGTATATTGCTCCAAAGAGGACTTAGGGATAGGCTATTGCAGGGTGCTATTGTTTACTAGCCTTGTGACTGCACAAGTTATTGAACTTTGTCATCTCAATTTCATCATTTGTAAAATGAAGGTAGTCTTGATTCTTATCTCAGAGTATAAAGCACAAAGGAGAGGCTGGCACATCACAGTGCTGTATCACTATTTTTGAGGTTACTTTATTTTTCAAACAATCTACATACATACTATGAATGATTTTGAGTTGTTAATGCCTTATTATCTATCCATCAGAGCTTAGGTTCATATACACAATACCCAGTCAAAAAAGAAACAATGATATATTTTCCCTATCTAGGGAATTTTTTCCCTATCTAGGGAATATATTTTCCCTATCTAGGGAAATTTCCAGGGTTACACGCTCCCAGATCTAGGTTTCTAGTCTGGCTACTCATGCTCTGCTTCTCGCCTCTTTCTTTTTGTGGGCCTGCTTTGTTGCTTGTGAACATTTTCAAAAGAGGAAAGAAATGCTAAAGAGATGGGGTGGAAGTCAAAATTAGTCCAGTTTTTCCTCTTGTTAGCAGCACTTAAAAATGATTGAAGGGGAAAAGGCAGTAAACAACAAAATGAATTTCTTTGAATTATATCTGATTGTCTTTTGCCAGTGCATTTCTCAATTGCTGTGGATAAATGAAAACTAATAGGTCACTGTTCAATAACATTTTTAGGTTAATACTTGAGTATATTAGTCTGAAATCTTATATTTTCCCTATTTAGAAAATATTTTCTTTGTTCCTGGTAATATTTCCACTGGGTTAAGCAGTACTTGAGTTTTTAGCTGATGTCTGAAAATCCTGGCCAAGGGAATGGTATGGCTGTCAGTCATATAGTCAGAGAAAAACTGATGATCTGACATGAGGACAAAGATGATGACAAGGAAGATAATGATACTAGATGTTATGTACCAGTTCTATTTGTGAATTAGCTGCATGATCTTGGTCAGATATCACTCTTGTCTAAGCCTCCTTTTCATCTTTGAGGAAAAGGTGTTGTCCACTACAACCGGCTGGTGTGAAATACTGTATATGAAAGTGCTTTGTGAGCATTTGATTTAGATTCAGTGTTTCAGTTCTACCTAAATGGTATTGTGCCACCCATTTTCCCTATGGCTTTTGTTCACATATCTTCTTTCTTTTTTCTTTTCCAAATTGTATTATGTTTGAAAAACAAAGCAATGTTAATATTTATGTCTTTGAGTGCTTTAAACATTATTTGACTTCTTAATTTGGTGATTTACTTAGAATGAAGATAAAATGAGTTGAAGGTATAATGCAAAAAAGTATTTAAAATAGGAAATACTAACTTTGAAAGCTTCTTATGTAGTGTTTTCATTGTCACAACTTAGTCATTAAGATTGCTGTATTCCCAAAATAATCTACTTCACATGCATTTCTTTTACAAAAATGTCCTTAAAAAAGCCCTTGTTTTTCCAGCCTCTGGTAGTACTTACTATTCAAACATAAAGACCTGCACTTTCAGAATAGTCCATCACAAATAACACAAATAGTTCAAGAATACACACACACACATACACACACTCACATGCACACACACACGCACACACATACACCCCTGTTCAGAATTCCAAAAGCCACCAAAACACCTAGAAGCAATGTTTACCAGATGATGCTAACGTAAAGGGCCTTGAGGTGCATTCTGTCATAAAGCAGACATGTTGCATGGATCACTAGTTTTGCATTTTTCTTTTGTCAGATGACCCATATTTTTCTCTGCATCTCCCTCATCAACCTTAGAGACTTAAATGACCTAGAGACCAAGAATGCTCAGGATGCCGATTGTGGCTTGTGCCGTGGTATTATGAATTGCCTTTAATAGACTGTCTTCCTTTTTTTAGTGGATATTTGGAATTTTTTTTATATAATAAACTTAAAATCCTTGTGAGAAAAAGGTTAGGACAGACTAAACTTCAGGTTAACAGAGATCTTTCCTGGCCAGGAAAAATAGCTATGTAAGAGATGAATGTTGCATGAGAGAAGCAAAGAAATGGTCAAAAACTTCCCTCAAAGAGTACTTTTTTCTTAGTGACCTAGCCAGTGATGATGTGTAGTTAAAATTTCCAGGGTTACACGCTCCCAGATCTAGGTATCTAGTCTGGCTACTCATGCTCTGCTTCTCGCCTCTTTCTTTTTGTGGGCCTACTTTGTTGCTTGTGAACATTTTCAAAAGAGGAAAGAAATGGGAAAGAGATGGGGTGGAAGTCAAAATTAGTCCAGTTTTTCCTCTTGTTAGCAGCACTTACAAATGATTGAAGGGGGAAAGGCAGTAAACAACAAAATGAATTTCTTTGAATTATATCTGATTGTCTTTTGCCAGTGCATTTCTCAATTGCTGTGGATAAATGAAAACTAATAGGTCACTGTTCAATAACATTTTTAGGTTAATACTTGAGTATATTAGTCTGAAATCTTATTGCTATCAGCTTCCTTGTAACTAAGGTGTTGCCACATGCTGTGCGTCTCATGCCAAGAGGCTCTTGGAGGGGGCAGTGTGAAGCTGTGACTGCTTACAGGGCACTTCTGTCCTGCACTTCAGGCAGGCCTCCCTTAGGATTTACTGAGAAGAGCTTCCTTATGGAAGGGCGGTGTATCCCAGCTGTGCTTTTGTGACATCTGAGAGTACTTTCTATTGTTTCAAGGGATTACACAATCCTACAAAATAGTTTCAAAACAAGTTTTAAATATATACTCTATATTTTACAGTGTTTCCCTCCCATTTCCTTTTTGGCAAGGGAAGAATTAGGGAAGGTTGTCATGATGTGAACTCAATTTTATTTTATTTTTTCTAAAAAGCAAACAAAGCAAAGCAAAACAAAAAACATTGATTGAAGATCTGCTGTGTACTTGGCTATATGTACATGAGAGATACAGTGATATACTTAATGAAGTTTGTAAGTTAAAGATTGAAAATATGTAGCTATTTGGTCCAGAGCAAATAACTATAAGGAGAAGTTCTGGTATTTTAAGCTGGTTGCTATAACAAAAGTATTTATTCTTTCCTATACCATACTCATTTTGTATCTCATTTAATTCAGAGACTATATTTTAACATTGAAAGATATTGAAAGACATAAATTTTAATCAATCACTTGGGTAAATCACATGATCTTCCCATGTGTCATATACTTCATTTGTGGCTAACGAACAATAGCTAACATTTATGGAATACTTTCTCTGGCAGGCACTGTTAAGTACATTATGCAATTAATTTAATTAATCTTCATGACAGTTGTACCTATGTGATAGATAATTAAATCATCATGTAAAAGAATACAAGACTTGGAGAGAGGAGTACCCTGGGCAGGTCCACAGAGCTGAGATCGTGGGGTCATGTCTCACAGGTCAGCTCCTCACTCTAGGATCCAGCATGTACCTCAGTTATTGTGCTCCCCAGCTTTCTGTGCTTCCGTCTCATGGTTTATCCCACAGCTACCGTCTGTGACTCTGTATAGCTGCTCTCACACTGAAGAGTTTTTTGTTCACGTAACTTCCTTTTTAGAAATGTTCCCTGCAATTATTTTAAAGATCAAGTTAAAGTTAAGCCCAATGTTACTCTTACTTGTGTACCCTATAATTGCAGAGTTCTTATGTAGCATGATTTACTTCTCCAAATGATTTACACAAGTCAAGTTTAGATGTACCATTTCTCCACCTGTAATGCCCCCATCCTTTAAAAAGTCATGGTTTTCTTTCTGAAATCACTTGAAACTCTTCCTCAGCTTCCATTTATTGATGCCAAATGTATGATAAATACTTACTGCTAGGTATATGTATCAGTCAACCTGAGGACTGGCCCAAATGACCAGCATGGAGGTACTCTGTCCTACTCCCAAGAATGCCCAATACAAACAAGCATGCGTTTGTTGGATGGCTGTTTACATGTTGTAATTGCACCCTTCACTCATCCCAGCAGAGCACGTGATGGCATCATAGAGCATAGGCTCTGTGGACAGACAAGTGTCCATTTCTGGCTGAGCCACACAGTGACTACAAGACCTCTGGCAAGTTACAGACCTTCTTTGTGCCTCATCTGTAGACCAGGTATAATAAGAGTTCCTTCACAATATTAATATGAGAATTCAGTGACACAGAAACTTTTGAATGATTTCTTGCACATTGCAAGTACTTAGGAAATATTGTCTAATTCAATTTAACTCCTTGGGGATCATAGCCTCACTGTGATCACCTTACTAAACTAACAACCTATTTCCAGCGCACATACAAATATATATCATTGTGGGTAGGAAGGTAGACTTCAAAGTCAGAAAGACCTGGGTTTGCATTCTAACTCCTTACTTGCTAATTGTATACATGTGGACAAGCGCAGTCTCTCTGAGGTGTTTCCTCATAATAATAACAATAACAATAACATTATTCTCCTCTCCTGCTTGCCATTTGTTAATCTTCAGGTCGTGAAGTATTAATTCCATTGTGCTATGAGTTGCGTCACCAGGTCCCTCCAGGCTGGCACTGGGGTGGCCAGATCCCATATCCTGTTTTGAACATTTTAAGCCTAGAAGTGGTAAGAAGCCAGTGCCTAAATGAGTCTGGCTTGCCTGGACCCTGATTTTGGAGCCCACACACTTATGCCAGAGCTCAGTCGTACCTCAGGGGAGGTTGACATCTGACTTTATCAATGGAGGCTGGATTTTTTAGTGAGCAAGCAAAGGCCTAGGGAGCAAGTAGGGCTGAATGAATCTGGGAAAGTCCATGCCTTGGTTTAGTATGATACTTCATTAAGTGACTGGCACTTATTGAGCACTACATAACTGAAAGTTGATACTGTTATTGATGCAAATTATAATCAGAATATTATGAATTCTAGAAACCTATGTGGAGTCCTGACATACTTCATTTTCCTGAAGACTGGGTCTGAACTCTCGGGGTGGTGAGATGCTCAAGATTACTCTGACCATAGGATAGAGCTGTTTATGTAAATTGCCGGCTAGTTACAACATGAAAACATAGGACCTTCTGTTCAAAAATTATTGAGAATTTCAAGACAACACCATAGAGATATTAAAATAAATACAAGGCATTTATAAGCATGATTACTATGTTATTGCACAGGTCCCAAGCCCATAAAGGTATGAAGGTTCCAAGGACAGGCCATAGATGTCTCACCTGTCACTTGAGTTTGTAAAGTGGTCATATAATTCTTACCACCATATCTTCTTCTACCCTGTAGATAGGAACTAACTACTATTGTGTTGAAGAGATCTTTATTCTCAAATAACTTCTCATTCTCAGTCCTCACTGTCTAGACTTAGGTATGCACTGTTTTTCTTGGGCATACGTATGAATGGTTCCCAGTGTTCTGAGATACAGCAGATGGGAAGTATTGACAGGGAGGTGGATGAAACCTCAGCAAAGTAGTATGCTTGGGAAACTCTTAGTTGTAGAAGATATTAGAAATTTCTTAAGAAGAGAACTTTAAAGACAAAGTGTGAGGAAGAGTGAGGCATCATTTTGGGTAAAGGGGAAGGGAAATGAAGATTGAATGTTGAACACAGACTGGGCTTCACGGGCCAGGGATTTAGCTCAGAGGCACAAGCACCTGCATGGCAGGCATGAGGTATGAGTTTGATCCCCAGTTCCAAAACAAGCAAACAAACAAATAAACAAATGAACTGAGCTTTGCTTTATAGTTGTAACTAGGTCTAAACCTTTAGCATTTAGCCCAAAGATTTTCTGAGTCTTTTTTTCTTCTTTTCAGATAATCCTTTTATTGAAATATTTTGTTATGCATCTTAGCTAGCTGAGCACTCCACAGTGCCATTGTTGATGTCATCTATCTTGCCATGAGGGTGCCAGTTGTCCACATTGCAGCCCACAGACTGGGCAGTCCCCAGGATTTCTTTAATGGTTCCAGAGAGTTCTCTGGCTAAAGACTGATAATGCATCTTTCAGGCAATGTTGAAAATCTCATCAAGAGTGATATTTCCACCATGTTTAATGTTTTTCTGCTTTTTTTTCCCCAACTCTTGGCAGCTCCTTGAGGGCTTTGATGATGAGGGCGGAGGTAGATGGCACCACTCAATCTGAGCCTGTCTTTTCAGAATGGTCAGCTTCACTGTAATCCTCAGACCTTCCTTGTCACCAGATGCCTTGGTGATGTCATCACCCATTTTTTTTGGAGACAGACCCAAGGGGCGTATCATGGAGGCCAGGGCAGATGTGGCACTGACTTCACCACTGGTGCACCTCAGGTGCATGACTTTGATCTCGCTGTGGTTGAACATGGGCAGTATGGTGGAGGTGGCTGATGTGGGATGAACTCAGATTTGGGACGACTAAAGAAAGCTGCACCTTAGCCTCCTCCTAGCCAAAAGCCGAAAGCTGAGTCTTAATAAACTATACAAATAAAATGGGAGGCCTCTGCTGTTGGGAGCCTTTGAAACTGGAAATTGAACACATGTGCAGGGTTGCTGCATGGCCAGGGAAAGATAAGATAATGGCCGAGGAAATTGGCTCCAATTCCAATCAACTAAAGACTGTAGCCACAGGAATTTCACCCTGGTAGTGAAATGTAACATGGAGATCTTCTCCTAAGATACCTCTTCTTGTAAAATAATTTATTACTTGCAAAGTCCTTGAACCACTCCCAAGGTCTGTTCATTTCCTGTGTTGTTTGAAAAACATAATAAATACAGGCTCCCCAGAGGAATTCCCTGTCTTAGCCACCAGAGTCCTAAAACTCTGTAGAGGGTTTTGACCCTCCTGGAACCCGAAAATCATACCACTTATCTCATTTTAAGCCTTCGCTGTACACTCATTTGGGAGACTGGGAATTTAGGCCAGGTCCCCGATAACAGGCGCCCAAACAGGAACCTGAAATCCTTGGACTAGGAATTTTATTCTGACTGAGTAAATCCACCTGGAGTGGAAAGTGCGGATATGGAAAATTTGGACATGGAGGAGGTCTGCACAGGAAAAAACAACCAAAAAACAAAAACAAAACAAAAAAACAAGCCAGGAACACCAGAAGAAAGGGAAAAAGAAGGGTGAGTTTTTCCTACTATGAACAAGTTGTTTTATCCAGGAGTAAAAATAAGGCCAGGAATATAACTCAGTGGCACAAACACCTGCCTGGCAAACACAGGGTCCTGAGTTTGATTCCTAGAAACAACAACCATAAAAACAAGCAAAAACTTTCAGTTGAGGAGCAAAGGTATTTATGTCTGCTCTAAGACCTGCTTAAAGGCTCAGGGGTTTATGTGCCAAAAGACCTAGCAAAAATGTTAAAAGAGATAACCAAATATAACCCTTGGTTTCCTCAGACAGGCACTATAGATATTGATAATTGGGAACGAATTGGAAAAAATAAAAAATGCACATAGTGCAAGAAAAATCGTTTCTCCCTAAGATGTTTTCAATTTGGAACCTAGTTCATTCAATTTTGAGTCCGTTACAGAGCTCACAGTCAATAGCTTCTGATTCAGACACTGACTGGGGTAAGAAGAAACAGTGGGTGAGGGGACACTTCTCATTTGTGCACAACAGGGGAGAGAAGTGAATAGGTAATGAAGACAGGCTTGAGAGAAGCCAAAGAGTCAAAACAGGCTTAAGAGAATTCAAAAGAAAAATCAGCTTACAAGAAAGCAAAAGAGGAAAAAAATGTATTGATCTTACCTGTTTTAGGCATGAGACAAATACATTCTAAAGAATCCCAGATGTACATAGAACTTTTTGTTGTATGCTTGATTGCAGTATTTACTCTTTTGTGGATTTGATTAAGAAATGTCTTGATGACTGTGGGCTTGTTGGGATGGCCACAAGGAAACTGGCTTGGAGCAATATTTTAAAATCAAGTTCCAAGCAGAGGAGGGTACCAAAGAGCTCCACTGAGCCTGGAGTTTGGGCCAGACAAGAAAGGTAAAGAAACAATGTTGCTTGTTTTAGCTGCAAGGGGAAATCAGGATTACAGTTCAATCTAGTCAAAACATTGTTCAAATCTCTCCAGATTCTTGCATTGCTCAATTGGTTATTTTTTCCTTGACAAAAATTGGAAAATCTATGAACAGAGAAAGGGTACCTAAGAATTTTGGATCTTCTGATACTTATTGGGTTTAACAGATTAAGCAGGACCATCCCGAGATAAAATCGGTAATTAAAGGAAAAGCATTTAAAGGGCTTTTAGACACAGGAACGAACGCTTCAATTATTGTGCAATGCCATTGGCCTATGGCATGGCCTCTGGATGTGACAGCTACAGCTCTACAGGTGTGAGTAATGTTTCTCAGCCTAGTAAAAATGCTAAATTGATTTAATCTGGAGGGATACAACGAGCGCCTTTGCTGCCACATGCAATTGACTTGCTTTTGAGTTACCAGTTTATGATCAATACAGAATAGCAGCCACAAGAGTATTGAGGAGACTTCCTTCATTGGATGAGAGAGAGAGACATCCCTAGATTTGATTCCTAGCCTTCAGCGTCTAAAACCATTTCAGAATTTTGCCTTTAAAAGCACATATAAATGCTGTAAGGACAGAGAACTTTCCCTAGCGCAGCCTGGCCTGGCTTGGTGAGGCAGGACCTGCGCTGTGGAGCTAAGCTTTGCAGCCCTGCCTCGTGTATGCTAAAGAACAAACTCTGCCTGGGCCTGCTAAGCCTTTCAATGGCTTTCAAAGTGCACTGCAGCACTTGGCCCAGGGCTGGAAAGGCAGATGAGGTTCTGAGGTTTCACAGCGGTGGGACACCGCTCTGGCCCACCTGAGCCACCCTGGGTTTTCCTATCACCTGCGCACGTCCTTTACACATCAAAAGTTTACACTGCACTGGAGCTGGGATCTCTAACAATAGCAGAGCTTCCAGGCCAGAACAAGAGCCCAACCTGTGTGTTGCCACATAAGAGAGAGCTCAAAGTGCCTAAATACAAATACAGGTTTTTTTTTTTTTTTCTATTCTTTACCACAAAAATTCCTTATAATTTTAGGTCTAAAAAAATAGTTAAATGTGCTCACCATTTAAATTTCAAAAAAACAAAAAGGAGAGTTCACCTCATAATAGATTTCACTTCACAATATATATACTATTTAAATTTTTTAAAATTCTAATAAAATAACGATGAAACTACTGCAGCAGAAAGATAATACAATCAAATAAAAAGAGTCTGTTGGAACGATCTTCATACTAGACAGTAAAAACACCCAGTCCAGTGCTACCAGAGAGATTGAGGGTATGCTTATGTTTTCTAGGAACTACTAAATGGCTTATCTGGGTGCCAGGGCACGCTGTCTGGCTGTATCATCTGGGACCCAAACCCAGAAAAGGAGTTGATTCCTCCTCTCCAGAAGAAGACATTCAGTCCTATGACAGCAGTGCCTCAGAAACTACACAACTGACAGAAAAGGATGAAACTAAGACCAGCCTTAATTGACCTAGCATGCCCAGGAAATGGTAATCAAAAACAAAACCAAAGGTCTAAACAGGTGATGAGTATATAAAGATAACCAAAGTGAAAGTTTAATGAAAGAAAGACACACACAAATTATGAGTATTTTTAAGATAAAATATCAAAATATGTTAATTACAGATAATATTTTGTTTTTACTAAATCCTTTTATATGACATCTCTGCTAATTTATCTACAACAAATCTGACTAGTCAATTTATAGTTATAAATTCTAAATTTGTAAAAATCACTATAATTTAATTTGGCTAAAAATATATTTGAGTGCACGCTAATTTATAAAATATTTGTCAGTCTGTGTATCTTGTTTGTCCGGTCTGTGTATCTTGTTTGTAAACAGTTGTTGGGAGTCAAATGAGCTAGTGATCTTTCACGCGGGTGGAGCTGAAAGCACAAGTGCCAGTGCAGGAGTGCCCAAGTGTCATGGAGTGACTTAGGGCTGAGGGCATGGGGTGCTGGTGAACAGGTGTTCCAACCCCAAGATTGCAGGATGTAAGAAGTGAGTTAGTTCACCAAGGGCACATGATACAAGTATTTAAATGGCCCCTAGGGAACTTAGATACTTCTCACAGATCCTGAAAAACTGCGTGCTTGTTTCTACGTCTGTTTGAATCTGTACAGATTGTCTGTTCATGTTTGGTCATTTGTCTGCTCTGTAAACAGCTGTTCTTTTTATTTTGAGTTCAACAGTTTTTCTCTTTTCCTTTTTCTTTTGCATTTTTGGATCAATTTGATCAAAGGTTTGAGTTATAGATTTACAAAGCATGCTTCCACCTGGGTTGTCAGTTGGTCCAAATGACACAAAGACTGGATATATAAATGTAATATATTGTTGTTAATTATGGACTTGAGAGTCTCACTGTTTAAAAATTAATGGGTTAAATGTTATGATTGGGTTTTTCCTCAGTCATCAAAAAATAAAAATAATGAATAATAAATATATATATATATTTTACTAAGATGAGTAAACAAAATCCCTTAGGGTTGAGATTGTTGGACAGGACTCTGATTGGTAAACAAGAAAGCAGCTGTCTGGTAACATTTTTTTAGCCAGTTCTTATTTATTGATTGGAGGCCCCAGTGATCTCCACAGCCTCCTGGGAGATGCACCAACTAAAGTTACAAAATATATTATTGTAATATGTTCACATAAGTCATCAGCAAAAGAGATAATACAATAAGTTTATTGATTTAAAGATGTCTATGCAAAGGTTTCATATAGCTATGACAGATTGTTACTAACCTCATGGTATGTTCATGTGTTCGTGCCTCCAGACGTACAGATCTGCAAAAATGTAAAAAAGATTGTTTATGGTGACAGAACATTCAGATTCAGAACTTGGCCTGTAACCAAGACTTATGAGATGTATATCCTATATCCCACTAAAGGTCAATGACTTAGGTAAAAACTTCTTATGTATTATATACGTATGATTGACTAAAAGGGGTATTTTATGTCAAAACAACAATTTGGATTATTACAAAAGTGTCATAATTGTCATGCTATAATGTTATATAAGGTTTTCATTTCTGATTTTCCATGTAAAATATGTAACTGTTAACCCTCTATAGGTATTCAAATGTTAAAATATCCATGGGTAATAGAAAATAAGTTTCATTTAATGCCCTATGGTATTTCATATTTAGCTAAGTAATAATGTTAAGCTTACTGCCTCTAATACACTGTATTACTATCAATTTTTTCTTCTGGATTGTCAACAACTGAGGTTTAGAGACCAAACATTAGAGAAACAGACGAGTTAAGAGGATAGCCAATACTTTGGCCCCAGCCCTTCAAGGTCAATGAAGACCCAGGACATAAAAGAACTTCTGCTTGCATCATCCATAGATACTCAGGGAGTCCGTGAGATTATGAGACCACAGAGGAAAATGATCTTTGGTGAACGGTGTGCCTAAGGAGAGTCACCAGGAGAAAAAATCTCTCATGCTTTCATGGAAAGCAATTTGGTTAAGCAGTGACTCATCCTGATGGCTGACGCTGACTGTGGAGCCAAGAGGTGCTGTGCATGGTTCCAAGGCAGCTCCCGAGGAGACCTAACTGAGCTTGACAGATAACAAAAACTGATCGTATTTAACACAGGTCTCAACTTATTCTTGAACCTCTTGTAGAAAAGTGTAACTTCAAAAGGTATAATGTAATGCCATAGTGAAATGTTGGCTGTAAAAAAGGCACAAATCAATAACAGCTTTTCACAATTTCTGGCTACACTGGTAACTGATTATTGTTATAGACTGATGGGCTGTACAAGGTTTAAATTGCAAGAATTCTCCTAACACAGCTTCTTCAAGCTTCACCTGACCATTCATACCATGCAACAACTCTCTGCATAAGGTCAGTTTAAATAATCAAGCTTGGACCTTATTTAAAATATAAACCATTGTGTTTAAATACAATTGTCCATAAAAGAGAATTGTATTTAATTGGGGGTAGGGTAGGGGTGGTCTTTGGAGAGATAGCTGCTTTCTAGCAAAAAAAGTGTAAAATATGGAACTGGAGCATCTCTTAATATCAGAGAGTTAGGAATTACTCAAAAAATAATGTGAATTTTATGTCAAAGAGACATAGGAGCCAATAAAAAAAGCACTCAATGGAACAATTTGAGCAAAAAAAAATAACAGTATTGAATTGAATATAAAATACATAGCATAAAATGAGTATCTATGCACCTATAATGATATAAATAAATAATTCAATACAGAATAAGTATGATGTAAATAGATGATTTTTTTTCTGTGCAGAAGATTGCCAAATAACAAATGTTAGTATCCTGAGCATATTCTGAGTTATGCTCCGCTTCCACCTTCCTTAGGTATGGACTGCACATAATACCTTCATTCCAAAGAGCAAAGAGCATTCCAAAGAGCAATGAATTCCCACAGAGGGAAAAGTAGCATTACAATGGAAAAAAAAACCCCAAAACTCCAAACTTGTGACACACTAATTTAGCTGGCAGTAATAATAAGTCATGTTGGTCCTATGGGATATGATGTGATGTGACACAAGTGACACTTGCCTTTTGTGATCTTCCTCCTCGAAACCCATAAATCCTCTTTAATCATGAGTGAGACATCAGACGAATCCAAACAGAGGAACAGTCTCCTAAATGTCTGAACAGTACTGCTAAAAACTCTCAAGGTGATCAAAACGAAAGGAAGTCTGAAAAAAATGTCACAACCAAGAGGAGCCTAAGCAGACATGATGACTTTGTAATCTGATATACTGGATGGGATCTTAAAACAGCAAAATAAATAAATAAATAAATAAAATAAAATCTGAGTCAAGTATGGATAGTATGTAATAGCAATATATAGAGGTTGGCTTGTTATGACAAATGTATTAAGGATATCAACACTAATGAAAACTGAATGCAAGTTGCATGGAAACTCACTGCATGTATTATTTTTGCAACTTTTCTAAAAATCTAAAATGATTCTTGTGTCTGCTAACCCTGATTTGTCAACTGCACTGGAGTAAAAAACACCTGGCAGGTTAGCAGAACACATTCCTGGATATGGCTGGGTCTATCATGGAGATGTGGCCTTGGGCGCCTTGTCAGTTCCTTTCAGGGGCTGTTCCCCTTCTCTGCTGCCCCACTGCTATGAGCAACGTAGTTTTGCTCCACCATACCCTTTTGTCATGATTTTTCTGCCTTGTCACCAGCTGACTATGGACTGAATTCCAGCAAGCCATGACCCTAAATTCAACTTTTCTTTCTTTAAATTGTGAGTGTTGGGTGTTGTGTTCAGCAATGGAAAGCTACTGTAATTCTAGAATTAAAATCATGTTTTAAAACTATGTAAACCACGTGATTTTCCTTTTAACTTTTGGCTTGGATACTATGCCGTCATTGCCCTTCTTGGGGAATCTGTTCTCTTGGCTCTGACTTAAGCAGAGGTAAAGTAATCATCTAGCATTGGTAAGCATGTAGTCTAGATAACTTTGGAAAATACTTTACGGCATTGTAGAAGTGAGCATTGCTTTTTGCTATATGTTGCTTAACACTGTTGGCTACTAACCTGATGAAATTGCAGACTACTCAATAGAATGAACAGAAATGAGTCTTGACACATTGATTAAAATCTGACCTAACAAGTACAGTTTAGAGCTTAGTGTTAGGTTATATCAGGAGACTCCATCAGGACTCATATTTTTACCCTAACTAGCTGTAATGACACAAGACTGGATTGTACTTGAAAGATGAAGACTGACCATTAGGAACAGATGATCCCTTATTGAGCAGCAAACCTGTTTTGATTCCATCTGCATTAAAACTGCCTGTCATAAAAGAAAATGCAGACAAAGGCTATCTAAAACAAATATTTATTTCTTCTTCATGATTGATGTAAATATACTATTTAACATCCTGAATATTGAAGAGTCTGTGTAAGAAGATACTTTATATTGATATTACCACTTAAATATTTGGTATTATCTTCCACAATAGGTACAATCATGTAATTAAAGACAATGGAATCACAGATAAATAGTGACAATATAACACAGTGAATAGCTGCTGAAAAAAATCTCATGATCAATCTAGTTGCTTAGTACAATTTATCGAGATTTCTTTATGCTTTTAATTAAATGTTTGAACACCATTTCTTTTTTTAAAAATTTTTTTATTTAAAGAGAAGAAGAAAGAAGAAAAAACCAAACAAAACAGAAAGAGGGTAGTAACAATACAGAATTCCGAAGGGGAAACAAACAAAAAAAAAGAACAAAAAAGAACAACAACCACAATAAAAAAAAAACAAAACCAAAAACAAAAATCGCCACTTGATAAGGTACATACTGTCATTATTGGAAATAGTTGTTCAAGTTACAAAGTTAAAACATACAAAGTACACATTCAAACAATGAGACTGTTAACAGTTCTGCTCCATGATCTAACAAAAACAGTAATATGGACGTCTATCTTACACACTTAAACACACATGCAGTTATATCCTTTAGAGGACTTTCTTTTCCTCTCTTTTTTACAGTAGCAATTACACATTTTGGGTTTTATTACTCCTACAGTTCTTATTACTTTTTACACTAGAGACACAATGTGATATTTATAAATATGATTCTTGTTTATTTCACTAATGAGGATAGTCTCAAGTTGTCTCCATTTCCCTATGAAGGCTTCAAGATCATCCTTCTTCATAGCTGAGTAATATTTCATTGTGTAAAAATACCACATCTTTTTCATCCACTCTGCAGCTGTTGGGCATCTTGGATGTTTTCAAGATTTAGCTATTATAGATTGTGCTGCTATGAACATAGGTGCACATATATCACTGTGATATGAACTTTCCAGTTTCTCTGGGAAAATACCCAGGAGGGGAATAGCTGGGCTGAATGGAGCTTCCACTCCTAGTCTTCTGAGAATTCTCCATACTGATTTCCATAGTGGTTGCACCAGTCTGCACTTCCACCAATAGTGGAGCAGTGTTCCTTTTTCCTCATAGCCTCGCCAACATTTGTTATCAGTTGATTTCTTGATGGCAGCTATTCTTTCTGGAGTGAGATGAAATCTCAGTGTTGTTTTAATTTGCGTTTCTCGAATGACCAGTGATGGTGAACATTTCTTCATGTATTTATTTGCCATTTGTATATCTTCATCTGAGAACTGTGTGAACACCGTTTCTTATACTTAGGATATATTTGAATGGCTTAAATTACAAAAGATGGAAATTTGCAAGTATGTCCATTAAAATAGCACATCATTTTCATATTACTCATTTTGATAAAATGCTTCCTTTTTCTAGAAGAATATAGGACAATAAATTTATGGAAAATATAAGTAAAATGTGAGAATATTTGCATTTTGTACAAAAAGTATAGAAAGTAGCATTTATATGTTCAACAATTGCTCTTATTTACTACTTATTTATTCCCCTAATCTTGAAAAACTGGCAACACTACCCCACTTTCACATATTTAATATTGTTTAAAAATTGGCCTTTTCCCTATTGCTGTAGTCCATTAATGTAGTATAAGAGAAACATTTCAGAAAATTCCCTTTGTTTTATTGGGAATAGAAGAAAAACTGATCTGAGACCTATCATCATATTTTCTGAAAGATTTCAATCGGTACCTAGAATGACTCATTTAATAGAAGCAATGTCTTTCTCTGTTTCAGGAGTTAAAAAGGAAATTTGATCGATGTTCCCTCAGTATTGGTGGGGTCAAAGAGAATGTTGTTAAAGATGTAAGGATAAGAATTTGAAAAGTTTAAAAAAGAAAAAAAATCTATATTTAAGTGAATGTATTTCCCGCCATCATTTTTCCTGATTTTGTGCTTTCTGACATGTCTACTTGTCTCTTGGTATTTCTGAAGTATTTCCAGTCATTGTTTGACTGGGAATATATTTCTTTTCTTTTATGCTACTCCATTAAAGTTTTGTTGAGAACTGTTGAGGAAAAGGAAAAGTGCAAAGAAATTCGGTACTGGTTGGAGCTACTAGCTTTTAATACACAAAGTGACCTAGGTCTCAGGTGGGTGGGGAGGGACTAAGAAGAGGGCCAGACACTTGCTTGACCACCTAGAGAGTGGAATGTCTCTCTGTGATGATTTCCAGCTTTCTTTGGAAGACAGCCCTAGGGCTGTTTGGGAAAGAACAATCCTACTGCATTCCTTAAGACTGTGGTCATATTTTCCTTCCTTCTGCTTGGTTCTTCTTATATACCATGCCCATCAGGGTGGTACCTATAGGCCTGAATTTTGAATTTTTATCTCTACTTCTCTGTTCCTTCCCCATAAAACTAAATGAATTGTGGACACAACAGGTTGTGGTTTGCGTGTGTGTGTGTGTGTGTGTGTGTGTGTGTGTAAAAGGGCACAGACTAATACAAACTTGCTGTCATGTGTTGAAAATGACTTAGAAGCCACGTATGTAGTGACTATCAATTGTAGAAGACCCTGCTTACATGGAAGTTACATTCTGAGATAAGATTTAAGCAAATGACAGAAGGGAGACACAGTACTTGATATGGTAGGTACCAGGGAAATTGGATGGAAAAATAATTGTTGGTAAGTGTTACTGTCAGGTTGCATAAAATAGCAATTAATAAGCAAAAAAAAAAAAAAAAGAGGAAAGGAAAGGAAGACTATTTCAAATAAAAGGACAAGAGAAAAGCCAGTGTAAAGTTCCTTGGGTTAAAATAATCTTAGTGTACTATTTTTATGGCATATGGCAGTAATGGAGTGGATAAAGGTAAAGTGGTGAGAGAGATCAGAGAAGTAAGTTGAGTTGAATTATGGAAGGCTTTGCCAATCAATGATAAGAGTTCAGGTTTTATTTTAAGTATGTTTGAAAGTAGGTTCTCAGGTAGGATAAAGATTAGAGATGACTTGATTATCATAGATGAGATCTAAAAGGGTTTTGGAAAGAGCCCCATTCATTCCATATAGATGTTGGAGAAAAGAGTAATATCAGTAAAAATGTATGAAAAAAATAAGTCAGTGATAAAAAGGAGAACCAAGATTGTGACATCATAGAAGCCAAAAAGAAATGTTTCAAAGACAGTGCCCACAACTGGCTGGATTGCTGCTAAGAGAGGTGGTGACCTGTAAATTTGGATATATGCAGGTCATGATAAAACAATCTTTGAAATATAGTTCAGACTGAAGCATATTTGGAGTAGGTTATGTAGAAGTAGTGATCTACACTATAAAAAAGCTCTTCTAAGAATTTCATAGCCAAGTAAGTTTTTTTAAATTAAGAGATTAGGAATACATTTGTATGCTGATAGTTGCATGAAATAGAATTTAGTATTTGAAAAATATAGCAAAATATTGCTTTCTAGAAATACTTTGAAATTTGAAATACCACTGGCTCTTTTCAAAGGAATTAACAGGGTTTTTTTTTGCTTTTGCTTTTGGAAACAACGTGTTCCTTTTCAAATTTGGAAAGTTAAAAATTCTCAACTATGTTAAAACCAAAAAATACCTTGTGAGTGACTTATTTTATGGGTGAGGCTTGGAAATTCAATCTGAAGTAATTGTTTATACAGAGATTAGAAGGAAAAAGGGTGCTGGTACTTTTGAAAGGTTAACGCAGAACTGTAGACTCTTAAAAAAGAAAAACGGTATTTTCATAAGCAGATATTCAAGAAGGAATCTAAGTCATAGATAAGTTAAATCCACTTCATTCATTATTAAAAAATTAACATATGCATTAGTCATCTAGATAGAATGAGGAAGGCAAAAGTGAGCCACTACCAAAGTAGAACTGCAGGTACCTAGAGGGTTGTGAATAGGAAAGTTTAAATACCTAGGTAGCATGTTAAATACCTAAGTAGAAAGTTTAAATACCTAGGTACAGGCAGGAAGTGATGAGTAGTATTTAGGGGAGCAGCAACTAGTCAAGACTGGGTGTGATACAGTGATAGCTAAGAAGCAACACGTGAGGAGACGTTGAGGTAGTATCATATTTGGTTTGACTATCAAGACATGAAGTTGATTCTGCAAAATTAGATACAGTTAGAAGTTTTTGAACAGAATAAGTTAATGGCACTTAATGTTGACTTAGGATATTAAAACACACATTCTGGGGCCAGGGATTTAGCTCAGTGGCTTAAGCGCCTGCCTGGCAAGCGCAAGGTCATGAGTTCGATCCCCGGTACCAAAAAAAAAAAAAAAAAAAAAAAACAAAAAAAACAACACATTCTGGCATAGTTTTTCCCTAAGGACTTCATAATATGAAGTTTTGAAGTGAAGATGACATGCTTGTCTTGAAGAATATAGAAAGTGAATTTATAATACTGGTCACTGTCTTTTTGAGAATTATTTTGTTTGTTCTAAAATGATCCCAACAGTATCATGTGTTTTGAAGATGTTTGGGTTATGGGTGTGGGAGACAACTCCAGTGACTCCCTGTGAATCCAAAACAATTACTGTGACTTTGATTATTTGGAGACTCATTTCCTTATACTGATATGTAAAAAGCTGACTAGGGTATTTCCTTCTCTCTTCAATTGGCTCTAAGCATTGCAAATAAGGCTAGCTGAGGTGCTAACATGCAATTTCTATAGCCAACAGACAGTCCTGTTTCCTTGCATAGTGTTCTCCGTACATTACAGGTAAGTACAGGATATGAGCATGTGAGATGTTAGAGCAAATTGCTCGGGTAATGTCTACTGGATAGGAGCCTCAAGATAAGAAACTATGACTCCCCAGGGCACAAGAGTTTGCATATTAGAAACCTAAGTGATAGCCCCCCAAAACAATTCCACTGCTACCTTAATTGGATTATGTAAATTGATCCTTCTGCATATCTTTATCTCTGCAGTTTACAGAGATGTCAGTCTTGGCACCTGGCCAGCCAGCTCAAATTACTCACATAATTCCCGCCATCCTCACTATCTCTCATCCCTGAGCCACCCCCCTTCACAAGATAAATGCTGGGAGAGGCCTAGGATCAAGGCCTTTGTCCACATATCCTCACAGGGATTGGATTTAGGCCCGCTTGGCTGCCCTTAACTTGGAATATGTCTTAGTGTTTTTACTCTTGCCATGGATTGCATTGGTAGTGATAGATTGAAATTAACTTGCTGGAATTCCAGTGACATCTCAATGGGATCACAAATACAACTTTTTGGATTGTGAGGAAAAGTAGCAAGTGGACTACATGGTCCTGAAGCAAGGCCAGCAGATTGCTATAGCTGCTGGTTTCAAACAGGAGCCTAAAGAGAATTCTTTCTGTGGTCTGTTGGCCATTTCAGAACTTTGGAAATGTAATGGTCAATTCATCAGAAAGAAATAGCAGGTGAGTGTGGCAGACTTTTGGTAGCCCGCAGGAGAGAGACCCTGGGGCATTAGGACCTGCACCATGTGGTGACTCGGGGTGCCAGGAGAACAAGGAACTCCTCCCCTCTCTGGAGGGTGGCTGTGAGCCTGCTGGTACACGGGCTGAGAATCAAACATCTCATGTTGTCCTGTCCCCCGACCCATGTCTCCCACCCCTTAGCAAATGGGAGCCGGTGAACTACACATCTTGTGAAAAGATTGGCTATGTTATTTAGTATGAGCTCCTAGTATGCAAAGATATGGACAACCATTTGGAAGAAAACAAGAGACAATATGACAGATAGTGAAGATCTCTGGTTGTCCAGCTTTGAAATTTATGCTTTCTTATGTCCCATTCTGTTCTATTTTGTTGTGTTTAATTTTACCCCCTTTAAAGTAAAATTTAAAAAAAAGTGGACTACAATACTTGGATGACTGAACTCATTATTTGGGTTTACAAAACAAGGGAGCTATATGCGTCAGTGATATACGTCCACTGATGAGTTTGTAACTAAGTGTGCAGGGGCCTGTTTAAAGGCAGATCGCTGGGGCCATGACCAAGAAGGGAATATTTTTGTCCCCAACTTCCCCCTTTTTTTTGCTGCTTCTTGGCTGCCATAGGGTGAACCAATTTTCACCATATACCCTTTCACCATGCCATTTCTGTCTTGAAGCCAGTCAACCATGGACTGAACTCACTGAAACTGTGAACCAAAAGTAAACCTCTCCTCCTTTAAGGTTTAGGGGTTGGATATTTTATCCTAGCAATAGGAAAATATTAATGTGTTGCACTGGGCACAGCTCTTGAAACTCCAGAGGTAAGACAGTGGAGGATGAAGAAAAACAAGAATCAAGATGCAGAAAGCTGTGGTCAAGGGGAAACTCCTCTCCTTGTAGGACAGAAAGAGCTATCCAATGACTGCAGGATGTGTATTTATACACTTTGGAGGTTATGGTGAGTTGAAACTCCTTTGCCTAGCAAATTGTTTTCTTGGCTCACCTCAGGCACCTTGCATTCTCAGAGCTGGAACAGCTTGTTCATGTGGCCTGTCTTGATTACTTTGTGTTCTTGGGGCTGGTTTTGCTTTAACCCTGTGCATGTGATAAATTTCCAACTTCAGCCATTCCCTACATTAACACATACTGCATGGCAGGCACTGTGCCAGGTGGTTTTCATTTAGCTATCATCACATTGATCCTGTGAGATAGGTATTACTGTTTTCATTTTATAGATAAAAAGAAAGCCCCCATGAAGTCTATTAGCTTGCTTCAGACAGAGTACAGAAGGCATCATGAAATTTAGTTGATTCTGTCTGAAAAGCCCTTTCCCTTGAGATGTTTATGCTTTTGTTGGAGAGACAGGCCTCTCTGCATGAAATGTAACTCCTACATTCACTATTTCTTCATTTGTAAGCAACTTTGTATGTAAGTATTTTGGTGTCCCACCTAGTCATAGTTATGGAAGAAATGTTACTTGAATTTTTACCTCAATTTCCAGTTTAAGGCTGCAGTTTCTAAATGAATTGAACTTCTGCATTAAACATTAACCCCCTTGGCTAGGGTCCAAACTTGATAATTCTTCCTGTTCTCTGTCATTTCTGTGGTTCTCATCAATGGAATAGGCCACCATTTACAACCTTGGAAATCAACATTCACACTGTGGTTGATAGAGTTGGCATCAATTTGTGTAGTTGGTTGGCTCTGCCTCAGGTATCCTATTGGGTTGGGATGAGACTCCCACAGACCTTGAGTTCCAGATGTCCAAACCCAAGGATGATGATTAAATTATATGTCAACTTAACTAGGCTAAAAGGTGCCTAAATAGCTGGTGAAATATTATTTCTGTATTTTTCTTTTAGAGTATTTCCAGAAGAAATTAGTGTTTGAACTGGTAGACTAAATGAAGATCACCCTTCCCCATGTGGGCATGGGTGGGTATTATCCAATCTGTTGAGGCCCCAAATAGAGAAAAAAAAGTAGAGGAAGCCTGAATTTATTCTCATTTCCTGACCTGGGACACTTATCTTTTCCAGTCCTTGAACACTGGAGCTCTTGGTTCTTAGGCATCCAAACTCTGCAACTTTATGCCAATGGACCCCACTACCCTCCCTGCCTGAAGCCTTAGTTCTTAGGCTGTCTCAACTGTGAGCTACACCCTCAGCTACACTGGTTTTCAGGTCTTTGGATTTAAGACTGAAATGACTGCATTTGTTTCTTGGTTCTCTATCTTGCAGATAACAGATCATGGGAATTCTCAACTTCCATAATTACACAAGCCAATTTATATATTTTCTGCTATTATGTCTTTTCCTTGGAGAGACCTGACTAATATACCAGATGTCCTATGATCTTGTGGGCCTTATGTCTTAGACTTTATTTTTAAGGGATAAAAGAGTTTTCTTTGGTCCAGTCTTTTAACATTTGAGCATTTCACCAGATCATTTCTGTGTTTCTGAACTAATAAGAGCTTAGTAGGGTTTTCTTCAGACATAATACAGCAACAAGTAAAAGGCCTTACAAATGTGAACATTTTGCTGACAGGAAATGTCAGATACTTGGAGGTTATCAGGAAGACCAGCGAGATGCATCCATTCATTTGTTCATCTGACAAATATTTATTGAGCTCCTCAAATGGGTTGAATAGAGCCAGCTTCATGAAATGTGTGACCTGTGCACTTGTAAACTATTTTATACTCCGAGGGGTCCCTGATTTTGCTATTGTCATCTCAAATTCTTAACAATTTATAGTTGAACATGTTTTTGCAAGTGAAGTTAGGTGGGATAATGGAACATGTGCCTGAGCAAAAGAGTTAGGCAGAGCATGTGTGCCTTCCTCATTCCTAGTGCTCCACTTTCCAGTTATTATTTGTGATGCCCAAGTACATGAAGTTTCAGTGTGGGAGGTTAGCGAGACTCCAGGTAAGCACAATGTAAATGCATTACGACTGGGACTTGGTATGTGAAAGTGCTGACAATACTAAGTGATCACTTTTTATTCAACCCAGAACTTGCATCCAACACAAAAGACATAGGTATTTTAAGAAATATTATCATATGCTTTCTTAGTTTGGTTACTCTCCAAGTGATGCTGTAGAAAGGGAAAGATAGAGACTTTCCTTTCAGTTATTCCATATTCATTAGTAAGTTGAAGGTAGACAGCATTTTTAGAATATGCGTCTATTAAAAAATAAATTAAAATAGTTGAGTTAGTTTTGTGTAACACTTTTCCTATCGTGGTAAGAATATGCATATTCATGTGTAAGCTATGAAATCTGAAAATTTCAATGATTCTACTTATATTTCCATTTGAATCTGGACACAGGGACATAAAAATAAATAGTAAAATGCTTGCTAATAATCTACAAGTTAAATTTTTCTTAGGTTAATAATAGGTAGCAAATAAAAATACCATGGTAAGTTGAAAACATTTTATATTGTGATACTTTTAACAGAATTTATCCCATGTGTGTGTGTGGAGGGGAATATGTGTGCACATGTAGGTGTGTGCATGTTATAAACAAGAAGCCCTGTATTGTTATTTGGTGTGAGTCTCACAAATTATATAGCTGGATCTGGGACAAGGACTGTGCAGGGAAACAGGAGCACAATGATGAACAAGTAAGACAGACTGTCCTCATGGAATTTATGTTTGAACAAGGATAATTGTATTACCAGTTGTTATAAAAGATACAGAGGAAATGTACAGTGGGCTATGAGAACATATAAATGGAAGTGCCTGCGGTGGTAAGCATTATTGATTGCCTGCTCAACAGCCTTTATCTCTTGCCAACAAAATTCACTTCACTTAGGGACTAAAAACTGCCAGACACCCACTTTCTTTCCAAACAAATAGAGTGAGATTTTCTACCCTGATAAAAAGAGAAACTCCTTCCTTTTTTTTCACTTCAGATACTGTTGTAGGAGGACCCAGTGCTTGGTGCTATGGCAGCCATCTCATACCATGAGACAAAGCCAGAAAAATGGCGGAAAATTCACCCACGGTTCTAATAAAACTTTGAATCTCTAAGTAAATTTAGAACTTCACACTCGTAGCATTTTTAGGGCAAGGTAAATAAGTTCTTATTGTCAAAGATACTTCTAAGTGGATATTCTATTTTTTGTAGTCTAGATATCTTGACACTGAATGAGTCTGGGTGATCAAAAAAGGTTCTCCAGAAGAAGTCATATTTGAAAATATACCAAAAGTATGATCAGGACCAGGCATAAAAAGGGATAAACATATTTAAAGTCCCTGACTCAGTCACATACCTCAAGTCAGAGGTATCTGTCAGAGTTTTAGAAACTGAGATCCCAAAGTGCAAATACTGAAGACCACATGGTTACCATGTTGAACACTCAGTTTCAAGACACACCAGAAAACTGGTGACTCCACCTTTTGTTTCCTGGAGGATTGTGATAAGCTCATTACTGTTTATCTATAAACTTCCAAAAAATTGTGGGCTTCAGTACTCGGTGCCTATGTCAGCTTTCTTACAACAAGGAAGTGGTAAAAGTTATTCTTGCATTTTTGTTCAGGGTCCCATTTGAGGGAAGTGGATGCTTTATTTGCATGCAGCTACAGTGAATAGCACCATAGAGATTAACAGAATCTTTTACACAAGCTGAAAGTCCTTTGGCATAAAACCTTGCTTGTCTTGGTAAGTCAGAGAGTGATGTGGAGGCAGCAGATAGCATGGAGTATGAAACGCATGGAGAAATGCTTCAGCACATACGCTAAAAATATTTTTCTGAAAGCTTTGGATGATTCCCCAAATGATAAAAATAACATGAACAGCCAAGCCATCAGGCATGCTGGTGTAATTTCAGTTTGCATGGTTAGAATCCACTTGGCCTCTGTGACTTAAGGTGTGATCCAGGGGCTTGATGATGCCTGCTGATAATGACACCACAGGAAGTAAGCCTGACAGAGCCATCATCATCATCACATTTACTGACCTATCATTGTGCTGGTCAGATTCAGTGCCAGGAGGGGTAAGAGCTGTGCTTTGTAGAATAGATGTGTACCTCAAAGGCCCATTTAAGCTGCAGTTACACAACAGTAGTGATTTTCTGTAATTTGTGGGAGGAAGGATGTGAAAACTCAGACTTTGAGTTGGAAACAGAAAAAGAAAGAGGAGGAAGTAGGATCTTAATTGCTTTTAAAAAATTTATATGGCACCTGTCAGCATTACAGAGATATTATCGCATTAAGCATTGTGCTAGCCATATAGTCCTGCAGTTGAGAAGAGGAAATTAAAATGACTTAATGTCTAAGTGGCTTACCCACAGAATGAATGAACTAGAGACTTCAGAGGGGCAAAAAAACTGGCACTGTGGATTTTATGAGTGTTTCTCTCTCACCTTTTCTTCTGCTTTTTAAACCTTGACCCAGGTTGATCAGGCAATAAAAAATGCAGTCAGGCAGAAAGCTGCTTTTGGCCTTGTGGTATTGTGAATCAAGTAGAAACACTCAGCATGATGTCACCTAGTCATAAGGAAAGATTCTAAAGGGAAGATTCCTGAAACTGCGCTAGATAATTTAGCTCAAACATTGAACTTGATCTATACTGAATGTTTTCTATCTTTTTGTATTAGTATTCTCTCACTCTCTCATTTACCTATTCCACGGATATTATTTTAGCGTCTGTTGTGTGCCAGGCATGGCTACACTCTAGAAATAAGCAGTAACTAACCATTCAAAGCTCCTTCAGTCCCACAGAGTTCGCATTCTGTGGGCAGGAACATAGGAATTAAAAAAGTATTTAGAAGTCAGTGAAGAACAGAACACGTAATAATGCCTGCTAATACAAACAGAAGGTAAAAGGGCAGACAGTGAGTCTGCAGTGTGAGGTTCCTTTGGTTAGGTAACTCAGGGAAGAATCTTTAAAACAGAGCTGGTAGAAAACTCATGCTAGATTCTTACTGGAGAGCTCTTTATAGATATTGGAAAGGCAGAAAGAAACTAGTATAGCAGGATTATAAGGAAATACAGTACAACTAGTAGAAAATACAGCTTGAGAGCCACTCATTCAAAAAAAAATTGAGTACTAAATTCCAGTTATTGCTCTAGGTGCTGTTTAGGGGCACTCTGCTCTTTTCCTTATGTTAACTCTTTTGGAAGATTCTCCAACATTATTAAATTGTGTGGGGGAGATTGATCTGCTTAGTTTCTCTGATGCTTGTTTTGCAGTGAAGTGTCTAATGAACTTGATTTGCCTTAATGTACCTAGCACATTATTCTATGCTTATTTTTGAGGTAGTTGATGACATAGGAATAAATACCAGCACAGTTTGTTCCAGTGAGTCTGTAATAATCAAATTCTCCCTTAGTTGGCATAATTTGGCTTCCACAAGGGGATTCAAATTGAGTGAAGTTTTGCAAAATCAGCAGTTGGTATTTTGATACATTCATTTGCAATTACTTTGTTAGTATAGTAAGTTTCAAACAGTATTTCTGAAAAAATTCCCAGCCAATCTGTATGTGGTCCTTAACAAGTAATACTACAGACAAATAACACTCCATCCAGAAAGAATCACCATAGATCTATGTACTTATGGTCTTGGTATCAACATATAAATTCAAAGCACTTAAAAAATCTGGGACCAAAGGATATATACAATTTCTTTTTTCTGTTATGGCCAAAGCTTTGCTTCATGTTCTGAACCTTAGAAATTTTAAATGACCTAAAAGTCAATTATTATTTGTTTCTTATATTTAGTTCATTTTGGTTTAGATTTCATGATCACTTGAAACTGTGTGGGCAATGCTTGGTTTATCTGCATTATCTTAGTCCTGACATATGAAAAGTTTGCAGATGAACTGAGAATGGTTGGACTAGTTGATTTGCAGGTATCAATATACAATTTATTACTATTTTTGGTACTGTGTGGAGATAAATTATTCTTATCCTATCAGGATTACAAGTGTAAGAAGGATCATATACTTTCATTATATGGTAAATATGCTGATTTCTATTTCTTGAGTAGAGAGGCTGTATACTAATTAGTGTTCTTTCCCTAAGCATTGATTACACATATGTACATATTTTGTACTAATATATAATAAATGATCATTAAATATTTATTTTCTAACTTATAGGTACTCTTTAAATATTTCTGAATTCATAAAATATTAACAAAGGTAAGAGCTATAGTAAATTAGTAATAATTTAGATAATTTTATCTTTGTATGAGAAAAGCCAATTAAATTTTTAAAATACATTTGCTTATAGAACTTTGTTTTCTTTTCATTTTTACAATGCCTTTAAGTACATATAATTTTACAAATGTATAAATGTGACAAAATTATAATGCTATTTTCTTCTGTCATTTTCCTCCTACATTGGTTTATCTTTCTCTCCACCTGACTTTCCAGTCCTCTTGCCCCACCCCTTCTGCTCCTAACTCCAACAAATATGAACAACCTAGTAATGTGTGTAATCAACAGCATGAATGTAGGAACCGATATTCTTTATTCTCAGCACTACAATTTAGAAACTGCATGTGTCTCATAAAGTTTCTGGACTCAGCTTCTTCCTCTGTAAAATAGAGACCATAAAATCTACCACAAAGCGGTACGAAAATTAAATGAAGTTTTATATATGTATGTGTGGGAATTATATATCTATATGTTAGAAAAGTGCTTGACATCTGCTCATATGCATAAGTATGTACTGGCTATGGGCAGAAAGTTTCAGCTCCTCACATGTGGACCTATCAAAGGGCTGCTCACAATACTGCAACCAGCTTTTCTTAGAGCGAGTGATCTGAGAGGCAGGGAAGAGGACGTTATAGTGCCTTTTATAACCCCATCTCCAAAGTCGCAGCCTGTGCAATGTGGTGCTTTTAAACATGCTTATGTCAGTATTTTAAATGACTATATTTAAAATAGCTTCAGAGTTTCTAATCTTGATTAAAAAGTAACTCTTTGGGAGATCAAGAAGATGGCTGACTAGAAGCTCCTGGTGCACTTCCCTTCACAAAAAGGGAGCAAAACAAGGAAGGAAACAACTACTGTTCCCCTGGAATGTTTGAGGCAGAGTGCTAGGGAGATGTGGCAGAGATGTCATACAGCAGAGACACTTCATGGCTTCTAAAGAAACTGAGCACACAGCTTCTATGGCCTTGTCTTTCCAGTTGAGATCAGTCTTGAGCCAAGAGAATTTCACACAGTGGGGAAGAGCAGATAGGAGGTTTCCAGAAATCATTAACACAGTGAGCACTTGAAGTATTTGCTGCTGGATCTCTCACTTTGGAGAGTTGCCAATGAATCTATACTACATGATAAAGAGTAGTGAAGAAAGAGCCCAGCCCACATTATGACTTCCCCCACCTTGGTGTCTACTACACAATGCCACCTTGAGGTCTTGGCTATCTCAGGTCCTACAAAGTGGCCTCGCTGTCACTCCAGACTAGGGACTATGAACAAATCATGTAGCCCCTATCACCCATGTGTGGAACCATGAGGCTGCCAGGTGGCCCTGCCCACTATCCCACAGCCCCAGGAAACAGCCAGGCAGCATGCTCTGAGAGTCTCGGCCCACCTAGGCCTCCAACAAGTAGCCACATAGCCTCACCTCTAGCTCCAGAAAGCAGCTGGCCAACTATCTTGAACAGGTTGGTCCTTTGACACCCACGAAGGCCCCCATGCTGCACTTGACAATGGTAGGTACCCCACCTTCATTCCCTGGCACACTGAACTGTACACATCTGGGTATAAGAGTGGATATGCCCTTCCGAATAGCCCTCAGAAGCTGATGAGGGGCCTGGCTCTACTGCTGCATCGACCAAAACATTTCTGCATGGGAAGGGAGACTATGTGGCATTTGGAAATGGATGGGTCACCTGCACTTTTAGCTGTATATGCCATGCTTAAAGCCCCTGGCAAACCTGCCTGCCTAAAAGAGCTACATCTCAGGAGGTAGAATAATCCCACAAATCCCTCATTTAGGAAGTCACCCAAGGCATTGCCAACATCAATTACAACTGAGAAAGCTATGTAGACACTAATTGCTGTGCTAACCTGGACAAAAGACACTGTAACTGTAGCCTACCCATTTACCACCAGAGGACTCTTATTGTGAATCTACCCAATAAAATACAGGTAACCAAACTGCCAGCTACGCAAATATCAATGTAGGGACACAAAAAAGTATGGACAAACAAAATAACATTATACCTAAAAAACAACCAAAGCAACGCTATAATTCTCTAGCACCAGATTTAAAAAAAGGAAATTGGTGAGCCTTTTGTGAAATAATTCAAAATAATGAATTTTTTTGGTACTGGGGATTGAACTCACAACCTCGCGCTTGCCAGGCAGGCTCTTATGCCATGAGCTAAATTCCCAGGCCCAAAACAATGATTTTAAAGAAACTAAATGAGTCATAAGAGAATAAAGAGATTATTGACTATAATTAGGAAAAGCAATTCATGATATGAATGAAAAACATAGCAAAGAGACTGAGATCAAACAGAAATCTTTGACCCCCAAGACAAATCTTGGCATATTAAAAAACTGAAATCTTATATTTTCTCTGATCATAGTAGGAAAAACTATACATCAATAATAAAAGGAACTTCAGAAATTGTGCAAATGCATGAAAATTAAACATGTTCTTGAATGACCTGAAGAGAAATTAAAATATTTCTCAGAATAAATGAAAATAGAAACATAATAGATCAGCCTAAGTCGAGTGAAGCTTAGGTTAAGATGGGAGAGAATGAGACAGGGTGTCAGTTTTGCTAATTCTTTTTTATTTTGATTTTCTTCTGTTATCCCTATGTAGTTCTCTATTTTAGGGTATAACAATTCAACTTTGAAGACTAATTTAAAAGAAAGAAAGCTTTGAAAAGCTCTTACAAATTTGCAGATATTTGACTTCTGTCTCTCCTTTTCTACCTGTTTTTTTTTCCAGCTAAAAGCTTTCTTATTATAAAAGATGACAGTAACATGAAGACCTGTGGTTGAAATTATTATATTTATTATATAAAGTAACAAACATTTTTCTAGACCTAAGGAATGCATTCTCTGATTGATGCTTTAGATGGATTGCTTCCGTGCACACCATTTTTTCTCGTCTCTTTCAAGAGACTACAAGCAGGGTTTTATCAAGGAACTGATAAGCAGAGTTATGTAGGCATTTTCTGAGAAGGTAAATGTGTAGTGTGTATTTTCTCATTAGTGATTATTCTTTACCTTTTTTTTTCTTCTCTCCCTGAAAAGATAGCTCCTTCTTTGGTGTCTTTTTTCAGGGTCACTTAAGTCCAAGCTGCTTCAGGTCGTTTTGCATTTTCATGCAGCTTTGTTGGTAGTTTTACTTGTTTGTCCAGAAGGAGATTTTGTTTTGTGCTGTAGCATTGGCTTTGCAAAGGAAGCTAATCACATAAGTGAAAATAGTCAATTACACTCATTGGCTAAATTCAATATATTGTTTTCTTCACTGCTTAGTCTGACTCTAAAATCCCAGAACAAGGGCAGCAATGCTCAAGGGATGTTGCTTGGCTATGAAGTGTATCTGTGTGTGTGTGTGTGTGTGTGTGTGTGTGTGTATATGTGTGTGTGTGTGTATGTGTGTGTGTGTGTGTGTGTGTCTGTGTGTCTGAGAGTTAGACTCAGAAAAATTTCAGAATGCACAACAAAGCTTAAGTACTGAATTACATCTGTCCAGTAATGCAAAATAGTATAACCACTTGGAAAGGTTTAGCAGTTTCTTAAAAAATTCTACACATACTACTATTCAGTCTGTACATTTCACTTTAGGTATGTACGCAGAAGAATAAAAATATATGTCTACATATCAACTTGTTCATAAGTGTTCATAGCAGCATTATTTGTAGTAACCTTATACTGGTAACAACTGAATAACTATCAACTGATAAATGAATTAATTAAATGTGATAAATATTTAATGGAACAGTACTTACCCACAAAAAGAAGTAAACTACTTATAAATGTAATAACACAAACAATATTTAGAAAGCATGTTAAAACTTCTACTTACAGACTCTTCTAATTTGTAGGTTATTTTTAAAAGGAAAATGACAGCAAAAGAAAGTAGATCAATCCTTGCCTCTGGTTGGCAAGGGGAACTGGTGGTTAAATGTGAAGTGGTAAGAGGAAACATTTTGGGGCAATGGTAGTATTCAAATCTTCATTGTAATGCTAACTATGTATATTGTGCAACTGCAGAAAGTCATCAAAATGTCCTTTGAAAATGGCTTAATTTTGTTATACATAAATTATGTCTTAAAAAGGCTAAAAAAAATACCATGTAGCATGTAAGAAAAAACACTGATTGGGTTTTTTGGTCCATTTTATCTACAATTGTAGCATGTAAGAAAAAACATTGATTGGGTTTTTTGGTCCATTTTATCTACAATTGTATTGTGTGTGAACAAGATAAAATGCATGCTGAAATTTTAATCATTTTACATTAATTTTTATTGGAGAAGCAAGGACATTAAATCAAGATTATGCATTTTAGTGATTTGCTTACAGACACATTCTCAATACAGCAAAATCGTATGGAATCCTGTTTTTTTATACAATTTGTTGCATAAATAGTATTGACTAAATATTCAGATGAATGATAACACAAGTGTCCATTTCATTAGTTTTCTTTTTAAAAGTTTTTTTTTTTTTTGTATCTTGGCCCTTTCATCAGTAATAAAATTGAAATTTCAATAAGGCTAGCATCTTATATACCCCCATTTTCACGGCATGGAAAGAAAGGTTGGGAAATTTCCCTTTGCTCACATAAGACATAAAAAAGCTTAATTTTTTGTTTTTGTTATTGAATTATTCATCCTTATGCAGAATCCTTGTGCTTAAAATCTCTGAACTCGTACTTTTTTTCTTTCTACATATTTGAGTATATTAATTTTTTACTTTCAGATTTTTTTGAATTATATTCTACTCTGTCTTCCCTATTTCTAGGTAGATTTACATTTCATTTTGAAAATTATAATGAAATATAATTATGCAAAATTAAGATATCTCTTTTGGCCTTATCAATTTCATCTGAAGAAAAGAGATGGCCACATTTCAAATTCTAGGTTATTTAGAAGTAAAGAAACTGAAGTTCACTATTCTCTATTTTTGGCCAAGCCAGAGCTCTGCCCTGTTCTTGTGCTTACACTGTGCTCTTTCTCTGGTACCTTGCAAGGCACTAAATTCTCCAGTTCTTATTTAGATAAATGACTCTTGCTTGAATAGGTTCTCTTATTGTTGTATGTGTGTTCTATTTTTGAATGTATCCTCCAAAAGTTCATGTGCTAGAAACTCAATACATAAATTCATATGTTAATGGTATTTGAGGACAGAATCTTTGAGAGGTAGTTAGGATCAGATAAAGCCATGAGATTTAAACACCCACATTGCATTATCAGCTTATTAGAACAGGAAGAATGATCTGAACTGGAATACTTGCTGTCTTCCTATGAATTCTCAGCCCACAAAATTGTAAGAAATAAATCTCTATTCTTTATAAGTGACCCAGTCTCAAATATTCTCTTACAGCAACAGAAAACCAACTAAGACAGTATGCATTATTTTTATTGCCAAATTATAAGCAAATATACCAATAGCAACTTCTTTTAGTGAACTTGAACTCATTGGAATATTTATTTTGAACAGATAGCTGTTCATGAGATCCACTGTTATTAGCAAGAAAGCAACATTATTGGTGCTCCATACCAAAAGCGGGGAAGGTTCTAGCAGTGCTGTGGGGAAGAGAACATGGAAGGGAGCATTGTCCTGTGATACCTTGCAGTTTGTTTTCACAGACTACCAACAGTGCTCTGTCATGTGCTAAACAGACTTATCTTTGTTACACTCTGCTTCTCTAACATATTTATATTATCCTGTTGTTTATATTGTCCTGTTTATATTATCCTTAATATCCTGTTTTTTTCACTTCTTCTTTTCCTTCCATTTCTCTTTGATTTCTTTTCAAATCTCATCTCTGTGAAGCTTCTCACTTGCTAGGCCAGACTCATGATTTCTTCTTATGTGGTCCAAATGGATCACGCATTTACATGTCTCTACATTATTTGAGGATTTGTATTTGTGCAACTTGGGACAGTAGATGGGAAAATAGTCTCTCCTGAATGAGTGAATGGAGTGACAAAACCTAGTAGAGTGTACTTAGTGGTGGTTTCAAAATATTTATGTGACTCAGTTTCAGACTCAACACAAAATACAGAAAATAGAGTAAGGATCATGCTCAGAAAACTAAATCTAGGCAGTAAACATAAAATCAATATGTTTCCCTTTACCAGTATGAGTGTATAAAGTAATGTCACTTGTCTTTCTGTTCTAAGGAAAATGAATCATAGATTCCTAGCTGTCCAGATTAGTAAGAAGTTTAGGGTCTTTTCAACATTTCTCTTTACAAATTTTTCTAAAATTCCATGGATTAGTCTATTTGCTCACTTTTTGCTCCTTAATCTTAATGGCTGAACTCAGAACACTTACCCAGATCATCTGCCTCTATGTCCTCCATTGCTTTTAGCCTGAGGAGCATGGTTGTTACAGTGCAATGCTTATTCAGGGGCTATTTTCCAATCCGAATTGTTGGCATCCAAGTGTTACTGTGCTGATAGATTGTATCCTTCATCGCTTTTAGCAGTGTTTTTCTAAGGTTCACATTAGGGCTGGGGTGGCTAAGGGAGAAGCAGTGGTAGCAGTAGCCACACACTGTGCCCAAAATGAGTTTACTTTCTTCAATCTTGGAAGTCAATTCATTTGTCATCTCAAAAGGCTCAATTCTTATTCCTCTAAAGACTTGCTGATGGAACTGGAATTCAGACACATTCTTAAAATTGTGCATCTTTGATGAAGAATTAAAATCTTTCCATGGGAGAGTTGAGATTCCTAATAGAGTTCCACAATACAAGGCTTTTCTGTGCTAAGAACGTGAATCTCAATGAAACTCATGATTACAAGAAGGAGGAAGAAGCTATCTTTCTGGAACCTAAAATCAGACATGGTTAAAAGGTAGTGATATGTGGTAGTGCCTACTTGGAAAAGAAAAGGCTAGTAGAAAGCTTGCTTGGGAATTATTCAGACAAAGGAGATCATAGAGAAAGCAGAGAAAATAGAAGCTCCTTAAAACTTTGCACAGCGATAGAGGAAGACGCAACTTCCTTTCCAGAGATGATGATCTTGATGAACTTGTCAATGAGATGGCTGTGACCCTGGGAGCTGGTCACCTTTTCCCATTATTAGAAAGATTTGACTATGACTCAAATGTGGCACATCATTTTCCTATCATTTTCAATTCACACTGAAAAATCTCTAACTTCTGAAAATTACAAAAAATACCCACACAACAATAACTAGTTTTAAGTGTGACATTTTCAAGCATGGATATAATTCCCAAATTTTGTACATTTATTTCTTCATATTCTACAGCAAGAGCTAATGTTTAAAATTAGGTCATATGGGAAATTAAAAATCTCCTCAAGATCTGATTTTTAAAATGGGGTATTATTTTTAGTTCCTATTTGGTAAATAAAAGCAATTAAGGATCCCAGCTACATATTCAAAGTCATATGGCTGGTGCCCCAGGGGCTCTGCCAGGCCCAGTTCTCCACGCCCAGCTTCTTCATCTCAATTAAGAGAACCGGGAGTCTACAGAGAGGTGGAGGTTGCCTGGGGTGAGTTCCAGTGACCTGGGGAGAGCTGGAGACCTACATTCCGGCTCTTGAGTTCCTGGGGAGCTACTGGGATGCTGGACTGGTTCCAGCAGATTGTGGGGCCTTAGTCAGCCATGCTCAGCGGCCTTGTTTCAGTCCAGAAGGCAGAAACCTTGCTCAAGGACTCTGGGCGCAATTGGGCTGGCCTGGGGATGGCTTGCAACCAGCACTGCCAGCTGCAGAGTTCATATCCACACCCCTAGAACAGGGGATTGTATCCTGGGGGTTTCTCTGGCCCCAGGTCCCCACACCCTGCTTCCATCTCTCAATTTAGGGGGCCAAGTACCTGCAGAGGAGCTGAGACTGCTTCAGTAGCTGAGGATGCAGGAGGAGATTTGCAACACACCCAGGGTAAGCTTTGGAACACCACTCAAACCAAGGAAATAAAGAAAAAATGACAAAAGGAAAGATGAAAAGGCAGGCTCAAATCACCAGCCCATCCCAAGAAAGCCTGGGAGCCATGTACATAGAAGAAAATAGAAGCTATACACCTGAAATGACTGAAATGGTATCAACTGAAATAAAGAAGCAACTCGGGGAAATTATGGAGAAATTCAAATTAGAAATAATTGCCCAGGTAAAAGAAGAAATGATAAAAGTAGTGCAAGAAATAGTGAACACATCTAGTGAAGACACAGTTAAAAAATTAGAGGAACAAAGCAAACAGATAGAATCCCTGAATCAACACTATAAGAAGCAAACAGAATGCATGAAGCAGATTCAAAGAGATATACAGGAAATCAAAAATTCTATTCAAAGCTGTAAAAACTGCCTCAATGAAAGTGAAGATAGAATTTCAGACCTCGAAGATAAGATTGCAGCTAGTGAACAGGAAAAGATAGAGCTTTTAAAATAACAAAGAATCAGGAAATAAAAATTCAACAGCTACAAGATGATGCAAAGAAAAATAACATAAGCTTAATAGGGATAAATGAAAAAGAAGGGGACAGCAAAAATGATATAAAGAGGATATTTACAGAAGTAATAGCTGAAAACGTTCCAACCATGAGAAGAGAAACTGACATTTGGATTAGTGACGCATATAGAACTCCAAGTAGCCATAACCAAAATAAAAATACACCCAGACACATAACAATCACCAGCCCAGAAATCTACCATAAGAACAGAATACTAAATGCTGTTAGAAAAGACAGATCACCTATAAAGGAAAACCTATCAGAATCACAGCAGACTTCTCAACACAAACAATGAAGTCAAGATGAGCATGGAGTGAAGTATTTCAGATGCTAAAGGAAAAGCACTTCCAACCCAGACTGACATACCCGGCAAAACTGTCCTTCAAAATGGATGGAGAAATAAGATAATTCTGTGACAAAGAACAGCTGAAGAACTTCATGAACACCAAACCAACCCTACAAAGAATATTGAAAGACATTCTAGATACACATGGGATAAAACTACCAACAAGGCAGACAATTAAAGAGAATGGAAAGATAAAGATACAACAGCAGAAAGATAACATGTCAACAATAAACCAATATATAACAGTTACAACCATTAATGTAAATGGCTTCAACTCACCAATCAAAAGAAACAGACTGGCAGAATGGATCAAGAAACAACATCCAACCATATGCTGTCTACCAGAAACCCATCTAACCCAAAAGGACACTCAGACTGAAAGTCAAAGGATAGAAAACAACCTCATGCACACAAAAAAGCGGGAGTAGCCATCCTGCTTGCAGATGATGTGAATTTCAAACCAAGAATGATCCAAAGAGATAAAGAAGGTCACTACATACTAGTTAGGGGAAAACTTCAAGAGGTAGAGATAACAATCTTAAATATATATGCACCAAATTCCAGAGCACCCAGCTATATAAAGCAAATACTAACAGAAATGAAAAGTCAAATAAGCAATAACACAATTGTAACAGGAGCCTTTAACACACCATTGACACAGAGGGACAGATCAACTAGACAGAAAATCAGCAAAGACATAACAGAACTGAATCACACCTGTGAATAAATGGACTTGATAGATGTATACAGAGTGTTCTATCCAACAGCATCAGAATATACATTCTTCTCAGCAGTACATAGGGCATTCTCTAAAATAGACCATATACTAGCCCACAGAACATATTCAAGTAAATGCAAAAGAATTGGAATTATCCCATGCATGTTATCGGATCATAGTGCCATGAAATTACAAATTAATGATAAAAGCAACTGCAAAAACCTCACAAACACATGGAAACTGAGTAATACACTCTTGAGCAACCAATGGGTCACAGAGGAAATTAAAGAAGAAATTAAACAATATCTACAAGCAAATGAAAATACAAACACATCTTACTGGAATTTGTGGGATGCAACGAAAGCAGTCCTAAGAGGAAAATTTATTGCACTGAGTTCCCACATCAGGAAGACAGAACGAACACAAATAAACAACCTGATGCTACAACTCAAACATCTAGAAAAAGAAGAGCAAGCCAAGCCAAAAGCCAAAAGAAGGGAGGAAATTATAAAGATCGGAGCAGAAATTAATGCAATAGAGACTAAGAAAACAATACAAAGGATCAATGAATCAAAGAGTTGGTTCTTTGAAAGAATAAATAAAATTGATAGGCCCCTGGCCAACCTTATTAAAAAAAGGAAAGAAAAAACTCAAATTCATGCAATAAGGAATGAAAAAGGTGAAATTATCAGACTCTGTGGAAATACAGAAGATCATCAACACCTATTTTGAAAACCTCTACTCTTATAGGTTCGATACCACTGAAGAAATAGACAGATTCCTAGATACATATGAACTACCAAAGCTGGATCAGGAAGATGTAAAACTGCTGAATAACCCAATTTCTATTAGTGAAATTGAAAATATAATTAAGTCCTTGCCTACAAAGAAGAGTCCAGGCCCAGAAGGATTCACTGCAGAATTCTAAAAGAAATACAAAGAAGACTTAATTCCAACACTCCTCAAACTCTTCAATGAAATTGAAAGGGAAGCAATTCTTCCTAAATCATTCCTGGAAGCAAATATTACTCTAGTACCAAAACAAGAGAAAGACCCAACTAAAAAAGAGAACTATAGGCCAATCTCCCTAATGAACATAGATGCAAAAATTCTCAATAAAATATTAGCAAACAGGATGCAGCAAATTATCAAGAAGATTATTCACCCTGACCAAGTGGGATTCATCCCAGGAATGCAGGGATGGTTCAACATACATAAATCAATAAATGTAATCCATCATATCAATAGAGCTAAAAGCAAGAACCACATGATCATCTCCATAGATGCAGAAAAAGCTTTTGATAAGGTCCAACACTCATTCATGATAAGAACCTTACAGAGAATTGGAATAGAAGGTCTTTACCTCAATATGATAAAGGCCATCTATGACAAACAAACAGCCAGCATCATATTAAATGGTCAAAAACTGAAAGTCTTTACCTTAAAATCAGGTACAAGACAAGGATATCCCCTGTCACAGCTTCTATTCAACATAGTACTGGAAATACTAGCCAGAGCAATAAGACAGGAAAGAGAAATAAAAGGAGTAAAGATAGGAAAAGAGGAGGTTAAATTATCATTATTTGCAGATGACATGATACTTTACATAGAAGACCCCCAAAACTCCATTGAAAAACTCCTAGATATAATAAATAAATTCAGCAATGTAGCTGGATACAAAGGCAATACTCAAAAATCAACAGCATTCCTATACAGTGACAACAAAAATACTGAATGAGAGGTAAGAGAAGCCACACCCTTCACACTAGCATCCACAAAAATGAAATACTTAGGAATTAATCTCACAAAAGAAGTAAAAGAGCTATACAAGGAAAATTATAACACCCTGAAAAAAGAAATCAAAGAGGACCTCAGAAAGTGGAAAGACATCCCTGTTCATGGATAGGAAGAACAAACATTGTGAAAATGGCCATTCTCCCAAAATTACTG
>PVJX010004361.1:56554-95823 GCA_004027295.1 Dolichotis patagonum
TACCACTAACATACCTCATAGATCTAGAGAAATCACTCCTAAAATTCATCTGGAACCAGAAGAGACCTAGAATAGCAAAGGCGATTCTAAGCAGCAAAGGCAAGGCAGGAGGCATCACAATCCCTGATTTGAAATTATACTACAAAGCTACAGTAATAAAATCAACATGGTACTGGAATAAAAACAGACCTGAAGATCAGTGGAATAGATTGGAAGATACAACCACAACCACAACCACAACCACAAACTCACTCAATCACCTTATCTTTGATAAAGGGGATAAACATGTTCACTGGAAGAATGATAGTCTCTTCAACAAATGGTGCTGGAAAAATTGGCTATCCATTTGCAGAGGACTAAAACTAGACCCATGCCTATCACCATGTACTAAACTAAAATCTAAGTGGATCAAAAATCTAAATATTAAAACAGAAACACTAAATTTGTTGGAAGACAAAGTAGGTGAAAACCTCGAAGATATAGGGGTAGGCAGAGAATTTATGAACAAGAATCAAACTGCATGGGAAATTCTTCCCAGAATCAGTAACTGAGACCACATCTTATTAAAGAGTTTCTGCATGTTGAAAGAGATTTCCAGCAGAGTGAAAAGAAAACCCACAAATTGGGAAAAAATCTTAATGGATTGTCCCTCAGACAAAGTACTTCTGTCTAGAACTTATAAAGAATTTTAAAAAATCAGACCCTCAAAATTCAAAGACCCAATCCAAAAATGGGCATCTGAAATGAATACACAGTTCTCAGATGAAGAAATATGAATGGCAAATAAATACATGAAAAAATGTTCATCTTCATTAGTCATGAGAGAAATGCAAATTAAAACCACACTGAGATTCCATCTCACCCCAGAAAGAATGGCCAGGATAGAAAAAACTACCAACAACAAGTGCTGAAGAGGCTGTGGGGAAAAAGGAACTCTTCTGCACTGTTGGTGGGAGTGTAGAATCGTGCAACCACTGTGGAGGTTAGTCTGGAGATTCCTCAAGAACCTGGGTTTGGAGGTCCCATTTGACCCAGCTATTCCACTTCTAGGCATATTCCCAGAAGATCTGAAAACATCATAGCACAGTGATATATGTGCACCCATGTTTATAGCAGCACAATTTGTAATAGCCAGATCTTGGAAACAACCTAAGTGCCCATCAACTGAGGAATGAATAAAAAGTTGTGGCATTTTTATACAATGGAGTACTACTCAGCTATAAAGAATGATCACATTGAGATATTTATAAATAAATGGACATGACTTGAGACTATACTCATAAGCAAAATAAACCAAACTCATATGTGTAAATACCATATAGTCTCCCTAGTATGAGAGTTGATAAGAATATATAAGATTTTATGGTAATCATGAGTCCCCATTGCATAGCTTTGAAGCCTTTCAATGTTTTCATTCGTCAGTTGGAATGGTTTTATTCTGTTTTTTTTTTTAATATATCATGCATAATGGTATGAACAGCTGTTTTGAAGAAAACAAAACATTATGACAGCTATTGCTGATTTAATATCATCCTTCTTAGAAGTCCTACCATGCTTCTATTCTACTATCATTGCTTCTATCACATTGTGTCTTATTGGGATTTGAATATGTGTGATAGTATAAACAAAAATTTTTTTTTATCAAAAATGAGATATTATAGTATCCATTGATCATTCTCTGTTATTCGGTTCAGAATGCCCTGTAATTCTTTCACTCTTTGAATGGTTTTATAGTGTTTTGTTATGTTTGATATTATTGTATTTGAAACTATGCTTAACTATAGCAGAGAAAGAGATACTGTGATAGCTACTGTTAATGTCTGGTTGTCTTAATGTAAAGTACTGTGTTGCCTATGTTGTCCTGTTCTAATCTGCTCTATTCTGCCCTCTTTTGTTTTATTCTCTTTAAAATGAAAAATCAAAAAACCAATGTCCTATGTCTGATATATTATAGGTACAGGACTTGAATTCAGGTCTGTGCGATTCTAATCTGTGCTCTTTTCTACAGTGTAATCATCCTGCATGTGAACCTTACAGAATAAAGAGATTGATACTTTTGGAAAAATTTTGACTGTATAAGTACACAAAAAATTAATTTTTCCTGATAATTAAAATTTTAACTTATCATGTTATAGTTACCAAGGGTCCTATTGTCGTAATTACTATACAGAGCCCAAAGACAAACCACAATTTCAATAATGACAAAGGTTTGGAGTTTGAACACTTTATCAACAAAACAAATGTCAGAATAGGAAAAAATAAATTAAGCATCTCAAAACATGTATAGCAGATAAAACTGAATAAAAAAGATAATACGAGGGCTTTTGGTAATTTCTATGAAATAGTCAATCGTAATACTGGTGTGTGTCAAGCATCTATATGTGCCAGATGCTACACTAACCCATGCACGTGGAGGGTCTTGTTCAGTCCCTCACTTGGATCTTATAGAGAACACTCTTCATTATCAGAGAGGGTGAAACTGAAACTTTACTGTTGACTCTCATGTAGTATTCTGCACTGGTGTATAGTGAGTTCAGGGTTTGATTTCAGTCTGCTCATTCTGTCAAACCTTCACCAGAGGAACTCATGAGTAACAGAGTCAGCTGATAATATATTATTTATCTTTCAAATATGACTTTTTTCACAGTGAGATTTTCTTTTTATGATCAACACTGCAGCACCAGGATAAATGCTTACAATGAAATAGGGATGTTCACATCATGAATAGCTATTCCTATATCTTTTTTTCCACTTGAAATTGAAGGACTGTAAATTTTGTGCATATAATGGAAGCTGGTACAGGGGTTTTGATCTTGAGAAAAAGACCTAGTACATAGTACCATTCAGTAACTGAAAGAGAAGAGACTCAGGTGTTGCAACCAGAAACTTTTCAAAGAAAGAAAAGTACCTGGATGATTTCCATATCAAAGACACAGGTGGAAATTCAATAACTCTTTTTCTTCTTGAGAGAAAATGAATGTAGCTTTTGCCAGGTGATAAAATTTTGAGTGAGAGACCTTTCGTGGACTGCGATGGAAGAGAACCAGGCCTCACCACGAGGTGATCCTCATCTGGAAATCATATCATTTTCATTGTTTTGTTGGGTTGGGTTTTATTCTCTTTTGTTTTGCTTGATTATGTTAAATCTGATGGCACTAGCACCTATTTAAAAGGTAGCAAGACATATTATGGTAGCCATTTTGGATTCACTATTGGCTTGTTTGGAAGTCCTTTATTGCATTCGTTGTTTTGTTTTTATTGTTTCTATTCTATTCTGTTCTGTTCAATTTTAACTATGTCCAAAAGTATCTGCAGCTATTTTAAAAACAACAAAAGGCATTATGATAACTATTGTTGATTTTGTAAGGTTTTGAAGTCCTGTACCACTTATACTGGTTTATTTTGATTGGTTTTATTTTCCTTGGTTTTATCCTCTTTAAAATAAAAGAATTATACACTAAAGATGCAGGCTGCTCTTGCACTTTACTCTGCTAAAAAGAAAACAAAATTTAGTGAGAAAGGATGAGTTCTCTGTGCTCCTTCCAGGCCAAAAAAAAAAAAAAAAAAAAAAAAAAAAGGCCTACGTCTGTTGCTTTGCTTCCATGTTATACTGGACCTGTCAGATAATGCTTTGGCCTCCACAGCAAAGCAGCTAGGAACTCAGTAGAGTTCATGGTGTGTTTGAGACACTGTGTTTTATGAATTGTGTGTATGACAGGTATAAAAGAAGTTCTCAGCTTGGGATTTAGCTTGTTGGATAATCAGGGTAAGGTTGAAAAATGCAATTTGGGAGTATCCAAATTGCTAAGGCAAAACAATGGGGTAAGAAGCCACATAACAGGGCTCAAGTACATGTGTAAGCTTAAGTATATGACTGTGAATTTGTATCCATATTACCCTGCTTTGAGGATATTGATTTTGAAAAGGCTTTTTTAAAAAATCAAAACAGGACAACAACAGAACAATGAAGATTTAGCATCTTAGTGTTGGAAAGGCAGTAGAACAGCATGTAGTTCTTGTCACCACTTTCTCTTCCCATTTCTCTCTCCAGGCCAACTCACTTCCTGGTGTCCTAGTTTATCAAAAAGGAGTAAATCTTTTTCAATAGACTTATTCTCAACAATTGGTCAGCCATAGTTTCCCACTCAGCCTTCCTTTTAGGGATACCATCTATGGTTTTTGCCTCAAATAACACAAAGATCATATTTGTCCACTCAAATGTCTTTCCTTTCCTGATCATGTACCCAGATATGGGGTGTTTATTATATTCTGACATTTTAAATTTTAGGGAATATATATTTATTAAAGCTAGCATTTATTAGGCACTTGCTATATGCTAGGCACTGCATCAAGTAATTTGAATACATTAATGATAAAATGAGTGACTTCATTTTCCCTTTGACTTTGTAAAAACTAAAGCTAGATTGATTAAAAATCTGTCAGGGGTCACAGATCTAGGAAATGGTAGAGTGGAAGTTCAAATATGGGTTGATATTGCTCTATATTTTATACTCATAAAACTATATTATATTTAGCTTTATTTTATTCATTGGTGAAGGACTGAAGTCCCAATCTAAGTTGGCAATCTTGTACCTACAATCTGTGATTTACAGAAAGCATAAAGTAAAGGTATGCATGTGTGGATGGATGGAGGCCATGAGAAGTACTAGAAACCATTCAAAGTCTGTTTGTGCTAGGTCTCCATTCAAGGGTGAGACCAAAAGTAGGCCTCACTCTTTGTAAAAATTAGCCTTGGGCAGAGTGCAGAGTCATAAAATGTGGGTGACAAAAGAGAGCTTTAATGCTGTATGCTGTCCTTTCTGCACAGAAGAAGAAAAGAGAAAAGGCCATGGGAGAAGTAGAAGGTTAGGATATCTTACTTATTTACAGATGAAAAATACATAAGGTAATGAGAGCAAGAATACACCCCTACACAGTGCAAAGGAGGATGGAGGTGTTCGGGTTCCTTGTGGGTCTCCAAGGAAACTGGGAAGATTCCATCCATCCGCATTCAGTCACAAGAATAGCAGGAAGAGCAACTTTTCCTGCCTTGATGGCATCTTCTGTGAGCCATGAGACATTGTTAAAGAAAGAATTTTACAATCTCTTAGGTTTTCTTGTTATTGTTCTTTTCCTTTTTCCCTTGGAATTCTGTATTGTTGCTACCCTTTTTTCTGTTTTGTTTTGTTTTTCTTTCTTCTCTTTAAATAAAATAAAAAAAATTTTAAAAAAGAATTTTAAAATTAAATATTTAAAATTACGAAATACTCTAGACATGTAAAAATAGACTGCAATGAACCTGAAAGTATTCATCACCCAGCTACAACAATGATACATTCATGTTTCTCCTGTACCTTTACTGTACTAGATTAAACCCTAGACAACGAAATATTGACTTTTAACAAAATTTAGGGTTAAGGTGTAACATTCTATGTCTCCCTCTTAGTAACAGGTCTGGAGCATTGGCTTAGTTACCCAGTTTGAGTGATGATTCTGGCTGAATGTTGGTCACAGCTGAGAAGCTCCACCTTCTCTGGCCCCTTAAGAAACAAAGATTCTTTTTCTTTCAGTGCTCTAATTACAGTTTTTATGGCCTTCTGATGCATAATAATTTTTCTGAAATTCCCTATAATCCATGTTTACTTGGCCACGCAAATCATTGACTTTCCCCAACAGAGACTGGAATGTGGGGCCTCTCTCTAGAATGTCTACTGAGCCTACTTCTCTCCTGAAGTTTTTTCTTTATCTGTTTTTTTGTTTTTCATCCAGTCAGATGAACAGAAGGACAGAAATAGTACTGGGGAGGGGGTAAGTCCTATACTTTTTCACATAGCCTTCCTAAACATACTGTGTGTCTCAGAGCTCACAGAATGCTCAGGCTGATGGAAGAGTCTCTTTAGATAATTTTGGGTCTATTCTATCTCTCCCTCATGGCAAGGAATTCAAGACCTAGAATCTCTACAAATGGGGCAGGAAATATTTGGGGAAAATATAGTTCAAAAATATTAACTTACTGAAAATTGGTGGAAAGTTCTGTGGTAGTAAAGAACTAAAACTAGGGCAACCACCTTCACAGTCTAGTAAGGTATCAGAAGCAGTAGAGGGATATAGGCTCTTGAGTAGAGAGAACCTGGACCGTACACTGTTTTACAGTTTAGGGTATTTGTATCTCTTCCTCAGATTCCTCATTTGTGTAGCAGGGACGATGACACTCAGTTAAATGTGTCATTCTCAGAGCATGAAACAATATGGTAATCTTAGTGCTTGTTACAGATTAAGTACCTAAATAATATTAGGTACTATTACTATTGCATCTGGGCTTCACCTAGGTCTTTGGAGGTGTTTGTACATCTTCTTTAGGGATTTGTGGCAAGGAGAGTAAGAAAATGTGTTCAGCAGCAACAATAATCAAATTTCTTTTTATTATCTCATAAAATTATTGGCTACTAAAAATAATGTTTACTAAAGATAGAGTACCATTTCCTTTTTCACATAACTAGGTCTGACCATTATTACAAACCAAATGTTTTATAGAAAATATTTAGAATATTTACACAAATAAAATAAATTGAAACTATTCATAAATGTATCTTGAAGATATAATTTATATAAGGTTTTAAATTTTGATCTGTGGTGTTATATATACATAACATTTTTTGCTTTAACCACTTTAACTCATTTTATCTTGCAAAATAAATTTAAACCAATTAAATTACATCTCCTCATTCCCTTTTCCTTCCAATTCTTGTTGGCTACTGTCCTATTTCCTTTCTAAGTATTGGACTCCTCTAGGTACCATGTGTAAGTGAAATCATGCAATATGTTTTTTTGTGATGGTATTATTTCACTTATAATATTCTTATAATATGTTTTTTAAAAACCAGTTCCTGTATGGAAATGCTTAGGTCTGTTATTGTTCAATTAATCATTTTTTCCTTGTAGTAGGACAGTTAGGAATTTATCTTTAAAAATTATTATAAAAAATCTGCAAGTATTACCTTTATACTAAGTCTTTTGACATATTCAATGTTAGTTTTTTAGGATATTTTTATAAATACTGATATGTTTGCCTTTAGAAAAGCTGTAGAAATTTTTATCACCAATAGTATAAATTGGTTTTCTAGTCTTTCTTTCTTTCTTTCTTGCTTGCTTGCTTGCTTTTCTTTCTTCTTTCTCTTTTTAGTTCCTTCCTTCCTTTCTTTCTCTTTTTCTTTCCTTCCTTCCTTTCTTTTTTCTTCTCTCTCTCTCTCTCTCTCCTTCCTTTCCTTTTTTTCTTTCCCACTCAAATGGGAGCCATTTTTGATTCCTCCCAAGTCTTGCCTTAAACAGCAATGACATCAAAATGGATGTACTAAACACCTTCCTTACACTAGGGCCTTGGAATCAAATGTCATTGTTCAAAAAGGTTAGGACAGTTAACTTGATCCTGCTTAACCATAAAACCTTAGTCTTCTGTTTTAGGATTTTCTCAGTCTTTGAAGATGCTGGGAATCCTGTGTTTAATGGCCTAAGAATGTAGCTTACACTGACTGAATCAACTTTTGTCTTTTAAATTTAACTCCCTACAATATTGTTGCCTGAAAAACTTAGCAAAGAATTTGATTGAAGATAAAATAGCAGCATGAAGAAAAAAACAATGTGTACTTTAGCATATTGTACCTTTTGAAAAGAATTAGTACTCAAGCCTTGATGTAGAATCATGTTTTAATCACTTTACTAAGAAAATCAGAGTTTGTGTGTACTAATTTTCTATGGTCAGAAGTTATTTTTTATTATATCATGATGTAATATTTTTAGATACACTAGCAGATATTGTATTCTCTCAGTTAAATATGAAATGCAAATTTATCATATCCTTAGAGGGTTTGTTTATTATGTCATTCCCTAAATAATCAGTTTTAGAGATTTAGCAAAGGAATAAGAATTCAACAAACATGAAGATGAACAAAGACATTATTTCTGGAGGTTAAAGGGAGGACTACAAAGCAAACAGTTCTGTAAAGATATTGGGACAGTTCTAAATACTCCTGGAGGAAAAATCCAACTGCTACACAAATTATACTTAATTGCTTCATTAAGTGCCTGGGCACGCACATGTGTGTGCACGCACACATACGCACACTCAGTAAAAAGAAGAAAGTTTAAGAAGAATCGGCTAAGAAGCAATTTTTTTCCCTATTCATACTATGAATTCCTATAAGAATAAGCATGGATTTGTTTTGGGGTCTGATAGCTCTGAGCAGTGATTCAGTCTTCAGTTATAACTGCTGATTTCTTTCCCTTTGGCTTTTGCCTGTCAGTAAAACCTTATTTTTGAAATTCCATTTGACTTTTTCTTGTATCTTCCTCTTTTCATTTTTTGTCATGTGAAGACAGATTCTCTGGTATCAGCAGCACCTGACTAATGATTAAAGCTGAATAAAGGAAAATCCTGGCTTGATTCTGTGGCATTGTGGTGAGAGCAGGAGTGGGGAAGGGATGGGAGAAGATTCTTTGTGAGATGAACTTGAAGATGAACAAAGTTTGAACTTGTACTCTCAGTAATAACACTCTCCCTTCTGTGAGGTGAACCTGGCTGGTAAAATAGTGGCTAGGGGGAGACACAATGCTCTTTTTATGTGTAAAACACAGAAACACTTTGTGGTATTATGTCATTAAATAGGATAATTAAACAATCTAAAAGGCTGTGTATAGAAAACAATAATGAAAAATGGTTGAAAGATAGTGACAGGAGAAGATGCCTTAAAGGATTAAATTTAAAATCCTCTATTTTTTTTATTTTAAAAGGGAGTAAACTTAAACACAACAAAACAGAACAGAATGGGACATAAGAAAGCATAAATTTCAAAGCTAGAAAACCAGAGATCTTCAATATCTGTCATATTGTCTCTTGTTTCCTTCCAAATGGTTGTCCTTATCTTTGCATATGGAGAGCTCATACTAAATACATAGCCAATCTTTTCACAACATGTGTAGTTCACTGGCTCCCACTTGCTAGGCAGGGGGGAGGGGGAGAGGGGACACGGGGTGGGGGACAGGACGACATGAGATATCTGATTCTCAGCCCACACACAGGCAGGATCACAGTCGCCCCGCCCCCCAGACGAGAAGATTTCCTTGTTCTCCTGGCACCCCAAGTCAACCACATGGTGCAGGTCCCGATGCGCCAGGGTCTCTCTCCTTCGGGCTGCCAAAAGTCTGCCACACTCTCAGCCGCCCCCCAGAGAGGGGAGGAGCTCCTTGTTCTCCCAGCAACCAGAGTCAACCGCATGGTGCAGGTCCCGAGGTGCCAGGGTCTCTCCCCTGCAGGCCCCCCAAGTCCGCCATACTCACCTGCTATTTCTTTCTGATGAATTGACCATTCCATTTCCAAAGTTCTGAAACGGCCAACAGACCACAGAAAGAATTCTGTTTAGGCTCCTGTTTGAAACCAGCAGCTACAGCGATCTGCTGGCCTTGCTTCAGGGCCATAAAATCCTCTATTCTTAAAAAGGGACATGTTCATTTTTAAAAGGAGATCTGTGATGTTTTTGCTTCAGAGTGAAGAGTTTAGACTAAAATTCTTTTGCTTTCATTTCTGCTTCCATTTTCCTAGGATTTCCAGCACAGCAACCAACAGAGATAAAGATCTAAATCAGAAACAACAGGCTTTATGTCTTTGTGAGAACTTAAATGGTTTCAAAATGATGACCAACCAAATTGGGCAAGGAGAGAATAATCCTGGACGAAGAATTTTGTGTCAGACATTGACAGACTGGATGGAGTGTTGTTGAGGAGAGATCATCTCAGGATTCTCAGACAGACTTGAGAGGAATTAGGGAAGATAGTTACTTTCAAAAATGGTGCAATTTTCCCTATAGCTGAGTCATCTACAATGGAACTTTGTAGTATCTCCAATCAAGGGGCAGCCACATCTCTCCATTCTTGGAAACTGACCTCAAAAGGCCTTTGCATATGTGAAGGAGACATCCTCTCCTCACTCACCTCCCCCACCCTTAGTTCTTAGGAGTGATCTTTGGAATCTGATTGACACAAGTCTGATTAACAGGAGGAAAGCACAAAAGTTTTATTAATTTTACAAACACATGAACAAATCCAGAAATAGGCAAATTAAGATGTTTTTATGCTTTTTAGCCAAAGAATGATGTTTGTGAAGGAATGATAGGAAAAAGAGTTCTGTTGAATAGGGAGGAATTTCTGGGAAGTCTCTCAAGTACATGGGACAATGGGAGATTATGTATGAAAGGGTGACTTGAGCAGGCTTACTTATTCAGGTCCACTGTAATTGCAATTTACCAGTTACTGGTGAAAAAGATTATTTTCTCACCCTGGTGCAGTGAAGGCACAGTTCCCAAAAGAATCTTTATGGCCTGCTGTGCATAGGAAAAGACAGGCCAAATGGCCCCTTTTGCAGGCATAGTTTCTTAAGTGATTTCAACTTGACATAATCAATATGCCAGTTTGGCATAATTTGGGATGATACAGCCTTACATCCTTTATATGCTTTTGCTCCCTGAAGAACCACTGTCTCCTGCTCAATGTTTATTAGTTTGATCTGGAAAGAAAGCAAGTGGAGCAGATACCTGCCATCCCAAGAGAGATCAGCTGGCACTCAGATGATCCAGAACCTCAGCAGAGACACATGAATAAACCTGAAACTAAGACTGCTCAAGTCATCCTTTACACATAATTTCCCATTCTCCCACGTGGAGACATTACATCTGACTTTTTGTTTTGTTTTGGTTCAGTTTGGTTTTTGGTTTTATTGTTCTGTGGAAGTTTTGTGGGGATTGTATGGTGTTTTTGTTTTATTTTTGGCTGAGTTGTTGTTTTAGCACTTGCCCATACCTACTAAAGCAGCATTTGACTTGCTCTACCAGCTACTGTTGCTGCATAGACAAGCCACTGCAATTTAGTGACTGAAAACACCAAAGGTTTATTTGGTTAACAATTATGCAGCCCAGCGTTTTCAGTTGAATTCAGTTACAGATATAATGTCTCCACATGATAAAATTTACACATCAATTTGTATAGACTGTGGTGCTCAGTTTGAACAAAAACCAGACTAGATATTGTTCTTAGGTCCTTTTATTTACAGATGTAATTAACATTTTAATCAGTAGACTTTGAGTAGAGTATATTACCTTGTATAATGTGTATGGCCTTCAGCCACTCAGTTCCTTAAGATAAAAGACTCAGGTCTTCTGGGAAGAAATTCCTGCCCAGAGTCTGGTTTCAGGCTCAGGCCACAGAATTAGCTCTTATCAACATTTCCTTCTAACTGGCCTGCTCGGAAAATTTCTGCCCTGCCAGCCCAGTAAAACTCTTTTCCCAGCTTCTTCTTTTTTTTGTTTTGGCACTGGGAATCAAATTCATGACCTTATGCTTGCCAGGCAGGTTCTATGCCACCAGGCTTTCTTGGCCCTTGCCAGGTTCTTTTTTGACCATGATACTGGTTCTTTAAATGAACATTTGCACAAAGGTTTGAATTTTAGTAGGAAGAACAGTGGAGTGGCTGGGCTGGGGTGTGACAACAGGTCCACAGCCCTTTCCTTCTCTGCCACCTGTCTGCTGTCATGGAAACCCTGGAGCAGATCTTGTGGAGCTGCTGGGGCTCTGAGGAGCTGCTGAACACCCTGAGGCTCACGGGTGGAAAGACCAAGTCTCTAAACCTTCCTGGATCTCAGCTCTCTCTAGAAAAGGATGAGGTTCTGAAACTGGGTGACGGCCAAGAATACGTCCAACCTGCATGTTCTGTGAGTTTATGGTTGCTTTCTTCTAATAATAATGCTAATATTCTTGGCAACTTCTTATTTATTTTAACATTCTGTCAGTCATTACTAGCTCAATTACTAGAGCCAATCTGCAAAATAAGAATACTATTTTCATTTTACAGACAAAGAAACTAAGATCTAAAGAAATTAAACAGGAATCAGGTGACAGAAATAGAGTGTGAACCCAGGTCTGTGTGATTCCAGATACATTCCTCTTGCTACAGGACAGACGGTTCCTCATAAAGCGAGGTATTCATTCAGAGGGACCCTAGAAAGCATCCTTGACTCCTTTTACAGCTTACTGTTTCTTTGGAGTTTTGATCCTTGGATGTTCCTTGAGATACCTGGCTACTCACATACCTACTGCTAATTTGTCCTTCAAATTCTACTCTGTTAGGCAGCCTTAAGATATGGACCTGTGGTCCCAGTGGGACATATGAGCCTGGAGTCTGGCACCTGGCTAACTCCACAGCTATGGATTCCACACGTTGGCTCTGCCACTATCAAGTTGGAGGTGGCTGTGTATTGTTTCTCTTCTGCATGGGACAGCAGAAATCTCAGCCAAACTACAGACCTGGTCTTGGACAAGGCAAAAATCTGGAATAAGGGATTCAACATGGTTGACTAGAGGAGGAGTCACATCAGAGAAGTGGAGGAGAGATCCACTGAGAAGGAATGATATAGAAGATCCAGCATGGCTGAGTTGAAGAGTAGCTATGTTGGAAAGACTCAGAAAACATCAACAAGAAACACAGAAAGGAGAATCTATCATAAGAGGAAAGAGACATAAGAGAAGAATTAACCAAACACAATGTGGTGACCAAGTATGAATTCTGCTTTGAAGACTCCAACTCAAAGAACACTACTGAGGGACAACCACACAACATTCCACAAGTAAGAGAGAGCTGTGTGGGGACTGAGTCAGTTAGAACCTGCAAGGAAAATGCAGGATACTGCTCCCAAGCGGCCTTCCGCAGAGAAGAGTTGGAGAGTGAACTTGGCCTGGTGCCTGCCAGCACAACTGCAGAACAAGAGTTGGTAGAGACACAATTGTAGGGAAGAGCTCAGCATTCAAACCTGAGTCCCAGAGCAGTCCATTGGCTCTAAGCTAAGTTCCCACAGTGGATAAAGGAAGGATAGCCTTAGGAGACAGCTGGTGGTTGGAGAACAGCTGGAGAGAATCCTGCTGAGGGGGTGAGCTGGTGAACATAGACCTGGTTCATGGAGCCGGAAGCCAAGTTCAGTCAGGATTGGAAAGTCACACTGGTGCCCTGTCTCCACTGCATGTAGATGGCTGCATTTGGCACCATTTTGGAGAAGAATGCCACCTTAGACTTCCACTGTGAGCAGTTACATTTTGGCTTGAACTCTGCTTCTTATTCCTGTGCTATGAAAAAGAGCCACATGTCCAAAATAATAGAAAATTTTCTTTTTATTTATCTTAATTATTTTTGTTATTTTCCTCTTTTAATCCCTCTTTTATTTCATCATTTGACCTTTTTTGAAACATACTTCTAAGAGTATGTGTATGTATGTGTGTGTCTCTCTTCCTCTTTTCCTTTTCTTCCAATATAGTTTGCAGAAGGTAAGGGAATTCTCCCTTGCAGTTTTTTTTTATTCTTTCTACTTTTATCCATATCTTTTACCTGATTTCTTTCTCTAGTTTCTTATCCTTCCTGTATTTTCCTTTTCTTTTTTCTCTCCCTTCTTCATCTGTCTCTCTTTAGCTTTTTCTCTAATATTTATATTAGCCATAGAATTATTTCTCATCCCCATTTCTCACTAACAATTTTTTAAGAGCAGAAAATATTTATTGGGGAAAATAAAGATATATTTATTGAGGAATAAAAAGCTTCTAAGAGAGCTAGGAGGAGTCCTGATTAGGTTGCCCTTCACTACCAATTTTGTACCCAGTTTTTCCTGTTTTCCCATCTAAATATATATTTCTGCCATCATTAGGGTCCTTTGTCCCTTCCTATTTCCTCCGTCCCATGACATATAGCAGAAGACTTTTTAAAAAAAGTACCCCTGCCCCAGCATTGCTCAGTTCCGAACCCTCTGGGATTTAGATAATTGATTTTATAAAATTACTGTTGAATATTTTCATTGTTTTTTTAACCATAAAAGGAATAGCTACCATATTTAGTGCATCTTAATTGTACATCAATGCTTGGGCTGTTATGATATTTACACTACAATTGTGGATTTCTTCTCTTAGGCTAAAGGGAGATCCAAAAGCAAGTCTCACACTATGTTCTCAACTTTCCCAGATAGATATACCACTGTAACTGATTAGCTTGCTACTACTGTATTTGATTTGACTGTGTAGGAATGCTAACTCATTGGACAATTGTGTGCAGTGAATTGGTCTGCCAGTTCCACCACCATACTCAGGGAGAAGGCCATCAATGCTGGATCAGGCTGTGGAAGAATCCCTGCAGCCTGGTAGAAAGATCCCTGAGAGTGAGTTAGCGTCAGTATTGGAGTGAAAGACTTGGTTATGGGGTGTGAGCACTCAGACTCTCTGGCAAAGATGCTACATGTGAATCACATGTATGCCATCTCACTGGAATATCTAATATGTGTTTTCACTGGATATATTACAGGTTTGAGTATATGTTTATTTATTTATTTAGTAGTGTGTGGGTTAGGTTATATTCTTTTGTTATTTTTTTATTTGTTAGGTGTTTACTTTTGTGTAGTTTTTTTTCCATTGGCTCTGATTTTATAGGTATCTAGGTTCTCTTCCCTCATCTCAGCTCCCTATCTAGCTTCTTCACCTCAAACCCCCAAAACAATACTATCACCATATTTCTTTATTCTTTTTCCAAATACATAAACTCCTCCTCCTAAGTTTTTAATTTCCTGTAGTTTCTTCCCCATAGTTACTCCTTTCTTTTTTAGTATTAATCTGATCCTCCTCATCCTAAGCCTTTGGCTCGTTCATATCTTATCTAGCCTATTTTCCTATCAGCAGGTTCTGACAGTCACATAGTTTCCCTCAATCACAAGACTTCCTCCCTCCCGAATCTCACCATTGCTCCCCCTCCAATTATCCCCCCAAAACTCTCAATACTGACCCTCAATTCTCAATATTGACCCTCTCAATACTGACTGAACTCTTTTTTTCCACTGGCAGCAGACCCTACATCAAACTTTTCTTCTCATCTCTCACTACCACCTCTCACAGAAACCTACTCTTTGTTATCTTAGATTCCTCATACAGCCACCTTCCATTCTTCCCCCTGCCTTTCATCTACCTCATTGCAGAACAATCTCAAATAATAAACAGTCATAGTGCATAAAGAACAAAGAAAGAGGGGAAGTGTAACTTCAAGGACTGTCATAAGAAAAGTGTTGAATGATTGAATCTATTGGTGCTGTTATAACCAGAAGTAATTCTTTCAGCAAGATATAAGAAAAAAGTCCAAATCACTTAAAGTAAGTAACAAAAGGAGTAAATACTTGCACTGGATATGTAAAGTTGCAAATTATTCATGAGGAGGCAGCATCCTACTAAAAGTTTCCATATAAACCACAAACTCTCCACACTTTTCTAGTCCTCAGACTGCAACACTCTCTCCATAAAATAAGGGGGAAATAGGGATAGATATAGATATAGATATAGATATAGATATAGACATAGATATATTTATGGAAGCAAGATAATAGAAGATCCCTAAGTTCATCCAACTCTTTCAAGGCAGAGGAAGGGCTTCCAGAGAGAGAAGAAAATGAATACCAGGTAGAAGAAGTCTATGAAAAGTACATAGAAGGGATGAAGACAATAGATGATTTCAAAGAGACAATGAACCAAAAGTTCACAGTACTTTTACTTAATATGCACACAGTGAATTTTGGAGGAATAGGTAAAAAAAATTGGGTGAGCTAAACAAAACAGTTCAAAATTCAAGGATACGGAATCCTTGAAAAAATGTCAGACAGAAATACCTGAAATAAAAATTTATAAAATTCATAAATTACAGAAAGGGCCAATATGAAGACAGAGTGTCTGATACTGCGGACAACCCCAATTAATGTAAATATTAGGTGCCATAACATGCGATAAGGTATATAATATCCACAAGAATAAAAAATAGCATGGGAGAACTGGAGGAGGGGGAGGGAAGGGAAATGGGATTAAAAGAAAGAAATAAAGAGTGAATGAAAGAAAGATGCTGTAATATGTACATGTAACCATCCCCAAGATGACCATAAACTACATGAACTGCAAAAATGTACAAATAAAATAAAAAATTAAAATAATATTCAAATAGCAATGTCTTAGCACCTTTTACTATCACTTTTTATAAGATAAACTTATAAATATTGGTCCTTACATTATAGCATAATGATTATATCGTAGAAATAAGCAATATTACCTACCAAATGCCAAGGGAAGTTTGCCCCAGGTCCTCTATATCCATTATAGTTCATAAGCCATATTTATTTTCTTTTAAGCCACCACATGCCATGTGGAAATATGATAACATATTTCTCTCTGTCATGTTTTTCCCAAGGATCCTTCTCCCTATTTCTCTCTTAGAAAAGTACCTGTGTATCTCTTGGCTGTATGAATGATTTTTATGATTAAGCTCAGACTGAACAACAAAGAAAGTTAGATTTTTGCTTCCAGCTTGATAGAATGACTACAGTGGGAGATTTAACACAGTCCTTCTATGCTACAGGGCTCTTTAAATCATGTTATTTTAAGAAATGAGCCTCTAGAATAATGCCGTATCTGCTTTCTCTCTTATTCTGTTACTTTCTGCCCAATGAACACTACAGTTTTATTTTGCTCTATGTCATTACTATCCCGTTTTAGCTGAACCTCAGACTCTGGGCATCAATTTTATTTTTCCAATATGAAATGTCAGCAGGTTAAGAGATCAAGCAATCAGTAACTACATCCCTTTTATAAAATGTATTCTTTTATTTAAGAGGCAATATTCTAGCCACCCTAAAGTGAAAGCACGGTGTATTTTCAATCTTCTGAAAGCCTCTGTTCCATTATTTTTCAGTTAGGGTAGTCTCATTTCTATCAAGGATTAAGTAGCAGCTCTGATCATGATTAGCTAGAGGCTCTTCTGAGAAAAGATTTATGTGCAGTGGGAGACACATCCCTCGTCTTTTCTAAATGCTGGGAAGATAATTTTTCTGGATGTTCACAAAATTTTGTTATGCTAGAAATATAAATTTTAAGAAACATAGACACGTTTTCTCTAAAGCAGGCCAAATATGCTTCCTGATCTCAGGTATATCAACCTTCAGAGTCAATGTTTTCTTTGATATAAAACAATAAAAACAACCCTTCACATTCATCAAACCAGAACCAAAACACCTCATGTAATGTGTTAGTTCCCTTATGATATGTGACTTATTTTATTTTTTAGTTCCACATTACAAATTCTTTAATCTTCACATTCTGTATTTATGGATGACTTTGCAATAGATTATATTTATTGAGCCTATGATTTTTCTTAGCATAGAGGTTTCTGTAATTTATCCTACTGCCTTTCATCAGATGGATAGAGAGTCTTTTTGATTCTTACATGTGAAACAGTAGTGATTAAAATGTAAATGAACCTACTTTTATAGATAAGCCCAGGTTCAGTAAATTTGCTGCTTGCCTGACATTATAACATCAGCTAAGAAAAAGAACTGGTAGATGGGGAAACTGAACCATAAACATGTGAGATCATACAGAAAATGGTGTTTTATTATGTTTAGAAAGAAAGATCCAGCAAGAATTCAGTACACTTAAGATGTGTTTAAAAAAATGAACGACACACAACCTGCATGGCTTAGTTTCTGTTTACTGAGGGAGGTAGAGTTCTCAGTCAAACATTCTGGTACAGTCAGTGCCTGCCCAGGGGCCTGATCTGTATTAAAATTCTAGCTCTGCTCCTTTTTCTCTACCTACAAGCAAGGTAATTAAATTAATAATATAAAAATAGTTTTTCATTTTCTTATCAATAAAGCTAGGACAATAATTTTTGTTTCACGGAAATATAGAAAGAATGAGATATTACATTGTGTGAAGTATTTTGTCGTTTAGTGGCCCATTTTATGTGCTTAATGAGTGACTTTTTTTTCTCCTTCTTTCTGTGATCTTGGCACTATATCACGCTCTGTGGAAATACACCTAAACCTATTCCATGAGCACAGAGAAATAATTGACTGAAAGGGGTAGTGTGAAGAGTTAGGTTAGAGAATAAAAGAATAAAGAGAAAACATCTTGAAGCTAGAGAAAGTGAAGGAATCTTGATGTTCCTATGGCTAGTCTTTGGAGTACTCAATTTATTTAATTAGAATAGAGGTTAGCCAAAGTAGACAAGAAAAGGATGAATCTTCCTGATCATTATGGTATTACAGAGTATAAAGAAATAAAAGAAACCTTACTTTAATTAAAAGGTGGAATATTAATAAAAATGGAAGCAAGAGGATTTGCTGATAAATATAACAACCCCAATTTAGTAACAAATTATAATACAGCAATAGTAGTTCTTATTACTATATTGAACAATAGAAAAATTTAAAATTTACGATATAAGCCAGGTGTCTTGGTGTACTCTTGTGCCTATAATTCCAGCACTCTGGGGCTATGGCAGGAGGATTACAAATTTGAACCTAGCTTGAGCAGTTTAATTGCTTAGCAAGATTCTATTTCAAAATAAGATATTAAAGATCTGGGGAAGTAGCTCAGTGTGAAAACTCTGGGTTTAATTCCCAGGACAAACAAAGGTTACAACATAGTTCTTTCATATGAAAGGATAAAATAATACCATTAAAATCATGATTGTAAAGAATAAAGGTGTGAAACTATGTTCTTGGTAAAATAATAAGTAAAAAATTAAAATCTAATACTACATATACAATTTCAGGCCAATTCTGAATTATATATACGTAAATATGTTTGTCTATTGCACAGAAGGCCTGAAGGAAAATATATGAAAGTATTAGATTAGTTCTGGATAAACTATTAATACATGTTAATTACATATTAATATGTTCATAAGTATTATATTCTTTATAGTTCTTCTATTTGTTATAAGCTCAGATTACTCTCATAATTAATAAAAATATCTCCTCTTCCTCCTCTTCCTGCCCAAAAGATGAAAAATTGCAACAGACTTTGCTATATACAGAAACTACATCTTACTTGATAAATACTATTTTGTTATCTAGTTGAAAAACTTAAAAATAAGTGTCCTAGATATTAATTGCCTTTTAGTTATGAATACACCCTGGTCAGTGTTTTTGTGTATGTTAGGAAGGGCAGTATCAAAGAAAACTGAAAACTGAGTTACCATAGGCAAGTTAGAGAGAGATTCAGGCTGAAAAGATCTGGAAGAAATGATTTAAGGGAGAAATGTGGCTTGGTCCATTCAGGACGGTATAACAAATTGCCATGGACTGACCTTTAATTAACAGAGACTCATTTCTTACCACTCTGGAACCAGCATGAAGGCTCCAGCAAATTCAGTACCTGGTTAGGATGGCTTCATGGTTTGTAGATGACCAACTTTTTGCTGTGTTGTAACATGGCAGAAAGGGCAGGGGTCCTGTAGCATTTGTTTTTTTTTTGAAATTTCGTTGTATAAGAGTTCTGATTTCATTTCTTGACAATAGCGGGAGTGGGGGATCTCTCCTCATGACCTCATCGCCTTCCAGAGGCCCCACTTCCTGATACTATCACCTTGATGAAATAGATTCCATGGGGGACATAAAACCAGTCCATTGTGAATATTACTTAGGCATGGAATTAGCAACAAAGAAGGACTTGACAATTTGCATGTTCTTTGATAATTTTTCTTTCCTAGTTTTATGCAGTCTTTTTTTATCATTATTCCTTTAGGATACCTTATAATAGGAGCAAGTACATTTTTCTGTTCAGTTCAGAAGAAATCATTTCTGTTCTGTTCTGTTCAGTTCAGTTCATTTTTCTGATTCAGTTTCAGGAAACTCCTTTGGTTGTGGTTTCCAAAGGACATGTTTTATGCCAAAAGCTGCCTTCTCACAAGTGCATCAAAAATAAATGATATTTCTAGGATGAAATATTTTCACAAATCTAACCTCACTTGATCCTGTGAGGGCATGAATTCTTATCCATCTTGTAAAATATAAAATAAAGATGGATGATTAAATGAATTCTTTTGTATCCTACATTAGAGTACAGTAAAGATTAGAATGTAGGCTATTTGTTCTCAGACCCAGCCTCCTTCACCCAGCTGTGCAAAGCATTTTTAGGGTATGCTACAGATCAGTGTACAGCAGCTGTTTGTTAAGAAAGCTGAAAGGTTTGACATCACTGCAACAGATCTTGTAATAATGAGTAAGAACACAGACAAGAGGAGAAGAAAATGAAATGAAAATTGTAATATTTTTACTAGGTTTGGTTTACTTTTTATGTTGTGTCTTATCTCTGAGAACATACTTACGTATTGAAAAAAAAAATACAGGTACTTAAAGTCCTGACCAGGGCCTTACATATAGATGTGTCATGTTTGGTTTGTAAAGCCACTTGAGGAAAACTAGATACAGCAAGAGCTGTATATGTAATTGTAACAGTGCATCCGGATCAAGCACAGCTATCGGCAAGGTTTTCCCTTGTAGTTCTGGTAGGAATTCAGATAGTAAGTACAGAATTGACTCTTAGGAAAGAGTATTTACCAATACTGTGACGACACTTTACTCTCAGGGTAAGTATTCCAGCACTAACTCTTTCAAAGTAAAATCCGCCCCCAACCCAAACTGTTAAGTAACAGAGCAAATACTGGAGAGGCTTCATAGCAACTAGGCACTAGACTCAGTGAGATGAATGAAAGTGCTGTAAACTCACTCAGCAGGAGTTTTCTTTTCTATAAAGTAAAGGTTTAGGATTAGGCAAGTAGCTTCGGATTTTGGGTGCATGGAATATACCATAGCTTTTTACCAGTGCTGGTCTTTGACTCAGCTTGCAGAAATTCTGACTTAATAGTTCTGAAAGAATCTCTTTGGGTGATGTTGTTGCCAAGCAGGTTTAAGAACCATGGAGTTAGACAATCACTAAGATGCCTCTATTTCTGAGTCTTTGATATAGTTCCTTTACTTTCCAGAGCAAACCAAGGAGGTGGTATATTATCCTGTTTTTTACTTTCTTTCTGCACTAAAAATTATGATTTTCACAGTTTACTCAGGAGTAGAAAACAGCCAGTTAAACATATCTACCAAAATTCAACTCTCTAGAATTTCTGGTATGGTAGATCTGGGGTTTTTCTCCCAGAAATCATTATTTTTACCAAGTTACCCACATGATTCTGAGACCGCTAGTTAACAACCATGCTTCTTTAAGAAACATGGCTTTGACATTTTTGTCAAAGATATTTGTAACCTCAAAGATGGAATTTTGCCTAGAGAACTTTTGGGATTTTTATTCCCTCTGGAATAAAGCTTTTGACTATAGCAGTTATTGGGTAATGATTGATACAAAGCTATGAACCTCATGGTTCTGAATTTTCCTCTTTGAGTTCCAAGTCATAGCAGGATATGCTTTTCATTGAAACCTGTTATGGCCAGGTAAAAATAAAAAGATTACAACAAACAGAGAAAAGTAGGAAAAATTACAATAGAAAAGTAGGAAAAAGGTATGAATGGCTAATTCACAAAAGAACAAACTCAAGGTTGAATCACTTTTCACAGCAAGGGAAAACAAAAATTAGTAAAAGAGTGAGGCACCATTTTTCAACAACACAATTGGTACACCTTTAAAAAACTTGATAGAATCAATTATTTAGGGAAGCAATTGGTACTATGATACATTCATGGAATGATATAAACTGGATTAGCTAGTTCAGAAAGCAATTTGAGAGCAGTTTTAAATATGCTTTTATTCCAGATGGCAAATAGGTAAATTTATTTTTCAATATTAACTTTAAAAATACTGGAATGCAAAAATTATACTCAAGAATGATTTTAAAATAGAAAAATGGAAACTACTTATATGGAAGTAGTATCTAGAAGAGGAAGTATCTAAATATGCTGCTATAAGGTTATGTTATGCAATAATTAGGAAAAAATAAAGTAGATTTTTCCTCCAGTACTCTTGAATTTGAGCAGGTCTTAATAACTTCTTGGGTGGACTGCATGTAGCAGAAGTGATTTTGGGCCTTAGGAGTCTAAGAAAGCTTTTCAGCTTCTACCTCAGGCTCAGAGAGCATACTATTGTGACACTTGCCCTAGTGTCTGATATGCAAGAACTTTCATTGTCTTGAGAATGTCATGTGGAGAGAGGATAATACCAGGAAGCTCTGGCTATTCCAGCCATCCCAGCCATCCCAGCTGGGTGACAGACATGCAAATGAAGAGATCACCTTCATGTCTTATAGACAAGAAACAAGATCCTGGGTATATGGCTCCAATCATATCACCTTCGCCATCCCCGGGCTTTGGGGGACCCCCAGCTAAGGTTCCAAACACCATGGAACACAAATGAACCATTCTTCTGTGCCCTGTTCTTGTTTCTGACCCAAGAACTATGAGTCAGAATTATGAGCATATTAATTGTTTGTTCTTTTACAATGGTAAGTTTTCATGTAGTTTATTATACACTAATGGATAAATAAAGCACTCACCATGCTATCATTGTATGTAAGAAAAACATCACAATACCAGAATCTATGCGCATGCATGTGTGTGTGTGTGTGTGTGTGTGTGTGGTAGCATTAATGTGATGACATCAGAGAGGAAGTCAGGCAGGACTGGACATAGTCCGTAAAAGGGCCTGTCACCTTAGGAAGTGTCAGGACTCCATTTGGGAAACAAACTACAGTGTTGATTCAAATAGGAGGGATTTAAATTCAGGTAATTAGGTGTTCACAAAATGGGTAAGAATAGGGAAGGTAAGGAAATACAGTACCAGTGTGCAGGTGTGCCACTAACTCTCAAAGAGCCAGGAGATTGCAGGAATCCTCTGGAGAGAATGTAGGATGGCACTTCTGGGAGGTTAAGTAGTTTGAAATGTCTGGAGGCTGCAGCACAGTCTCAGCCACAGAAGTTCCTACATCGAACTATCTGAGAGCAAGTGTATGAGTTCCCTCTCTTTTGGCTTCCTATTCCCCAGCTGAGTGCTAATAAATGATGAAATTTAACCCTGAGTCCTGCTGGCTATAGAGATATAGTGCAAGAACATAGCTAGCTTTCCTCAGGTACCACAGAAGAACTTGCTTGGAGAAAAACAGCAAACAGTAGTCTTCTAAAAATGTACGTAGCTGAAAAGTACTTAAGTTAATGTCTCTATTATATATATGTAGCCTTAAGTGTAATTTCACAAAATCTAGGAATTTTTCATCTTCATTCTCACATCTCTTTCCTTGGACCATCAGCAGGGATGGGGAGTCCATATGAAAGCAGGTCCGTGATCTCCACCACCTGGGTGTCGTGTGCTATCCCCTTCTTCTGAGCATGGGTGGACACACGGCTTGCTTCTATCTGATAACACAAAAGGCAGGGAGGTCAGTGATCATGTGTCAGTCATCATACGATTACGTTACATAAATCGGTAGCTCCTGTCTTGTTGGATTCTGTTTGTCTCACTGGATGTGAAGAAGAAAGGAGCATGATGAGGAGCAATATGCAGCAAGAAACTGGGCAGGCCCTGGAGCTGAAAGCCGCCTCCAGCCACCAGCCACCAGCCAGCAAAACCCAGAAGCTCTCCGTCCTAAAATGACAAGCATCTGAATACTGCTAGGCCGTGCCAGGGATACAGCAGACCTTTCTCCAGATGGGCCTAGACCTGGTCACCAATTTGACTGCAGCCCTGCCCAGCAGACTCTAAGCTGTACCTAGTTTCCTGTCTCAAGTGGGGTGAGATAACAAGTGAGTATTGTTTTAGGGCACTAAACTTAGGATAGCAGTGTTATGCAGCAATAGGGAACTAATATAGTTTCTAAGTAGTTGTCTACTTCTGGTTATGCCTGGCTGTGCCAGGAACTCAGCAGGCCAGGCTGAGGAGTTGCTGTATTTAACAGAACCCCTCTGCTCCAGGGGTTGCCACACTTTGGACAAGATGATGCACCGGCAAAGAAAAACATCTACATTTCTGTTTCTTTATTTTTCTAAAGGTGTAAGAATACATGCAAGCTTTTGGAATGTTCTGTATGAAGATTGGTAGTTCAGTTGACACGTTCATCCCCTAAGGAGGAGGACATGTGGGAGGGAGCTGTCACATTGCTCCCTTCCTTCCCCTGTAGAGTTGTGACCTGTCACAGATTGCATGTTCCTAGAGCAGTGGATGTATGCATGATTTATCTAACAGAAATAACCTTCCCCAAAGAGCAAGAACTCCTTAAAGAGATTCCCATAATAAATGATAACACAATTCTAATGGTGCAGCACTAGGGATCTACAAGAAATAGTAGCGTTGATAAATTGTTTTAAATACTAGTATGAACTTTTTCTTTCACATTGTAAGATTCAAAATAATAACAATATAATCTTATGAAATAAAATGCAAAATTATTAAACATAATATTTGAAACATGAATGCATGCACATGTCATTGTAGGGTTACTTTTCTATCTACTATAGCCATTAAAATTAAATATTCAAATAAAATCAATGAAAGTTCAGACTTTTAAACTAAAAGGAACCAAGAAAAAACGATGTGAAGAAAAGGTGTTTTGTACCATTAAAAAGAAGATAATTATTTAGAATATTTTATATCTTTAGCTCATTAACAATTCTATCTCTGCACATTTCAAAATGCACCTAAGTATTTGTAATTTTCAGTAAATCATGAACATGAAAGTAAATGTTCAATTATACCATTACTGCAAAATATTATTGCAATAATATAGGGCAATCAGAACTGTTTTGTACCACATAAAGAACATAAGATATGTAATTACTTATATATAATTTAATTTCATATTTATTTTTTTATTTTAAGCATTTAAAATGTAAGTAAATATTGAAGCATACATACATTTAAAACTTATAAATAACGATTAGTATATTAAGGATGAATGCTTTCATAGTTCTGCCACTTGGGTGGAGAATAAATTTCTTTGAAGAGCTTCTCCAGTGAGTGAAAAGAACGAGTGGTGTGGGCTGTAACTGAACAGGAAGATTTCTCGAGTGCTTCTTACTTGCAGTGCAATCAAGAGCTTCTCCAGGCTAGATCAGGCTTCACTGGTGTGTGTGTGTGTGTGTGTGTGTGTGTCTAATTGTTCACCTACCTCCTACAGAATATCTGGGAAGACAAGGACATCAGACAAACTCACTTTTATTATTCGGTTAGCAAACTCAGTTTATTAATTAGCGCTATTCAAGTTGTTGTGGGTGGAATAAAAGAGATTGCATTACTTGAACTCCAAAGGGGTTTACAGTGCTACTGTCATTGGAGAGAAAGACATAAATAAGCATGTGTGTGGTGTGATGAATGTATAACATAGGTTGTGATGGGGTTTAGAGAAGGGACGTATACTTACACTTAAATGTTATAAACTGGACTTCAAACCTCAGGTTGGTTATAATGTATTAATGCTTTCTTCTGAATGATTTAAAGACTATTGTGAAGTTAAAGTTATGGAGAGCTTAGATTATTGTATACAAATAATAGGAATTGTATTTTAGCTTAGAATCTATATTCTTAAAACCTTAGATTTTTCATGCTTTTTTCTTTTTCTTGCAAATGGAAGGACAATGGTTAGATATCTGATCTGTAAAACCGTGTTGACAGAGGGGGAAATCTCTTGAGCAGAGCACTTTTTAGCTTTTTGGGGGGAATCACTTCTTTTATGTCTTTAAAGACTGAGAAAGCTGTCTTAATATCATATCAGTAATTTATAATGCTGTATTCTGAATTTTTTAAAGGAAAATATTGAATAAACAGGGTTATACTGACCTCTGATGGCCAGATTAAAAATTGCTACTTTTATCGTGTTGTGTACTCTATAATGATAATGTAAAGCTCTCTCTGAAAATTACCTAAATGTGTAAGTCAGTCAAAAATCACTGGACAGGAAGAAGAAGGCAACAGGATGTCAGATGGTCAACTTTCCTTTTCCTAAGATGGATTTTGCCTAGATCAGCCCGATAGGCTCTGTTAAATCTATGGCTATTCATTTAAAACGAGTATGTGTAAATCAGTGAAATCTAAAATTCTGTGCCAGTTTGATCTATACACTAGGAAGGATTACCTGACATTTGAAGGGTCATTATTAGAAACCCACACTCCATGAGTGGTTAATTACTTTTGAAAGACTATTCAGAAATACACATTAGATAAATGGCTGATGGCAATATTTCAAGTACTGTTATTTAAACCTACAATTGAGTTTGTTAATTAGCATAAATGATATTTAAAACTATATTTCCTTGGAGAATTGTGCTTGACTGCATAGCTGGCTAGAAATATTTATACGCATCTTATTTCCTTGTGAACAGGATATACTAATCCGGCCATGATGCTATGGCAAGCAGAAACATCAAAATGACACCCTGGATGTGGAGATTTATTTTACAGTGATAGGTACTGATCAGGGTCATTAGATATCAGGCCCTGATCTCTGGTGGTCTAGGGCTTATATAGGATAGGCAAGCAGGAAGTACAGAGGCAGAATGGCTTGAGAACTGGGGATTGGTTCCTAGAGTATGTATCATAGTGATCAACTATGCATCACATTGACCAGCTGTTTTTAGGAGACAGAAGCATCCAGAACTGCAACAGGAACTGTCATCTGGGCAACTAAGAAACTGAAGTAAACTGGCTGGGGAGCATTTTCGGTTACATTTCCCTGCTCTTTTAGTTCCCCTGGCACGTCTTTACTGGGCATAATATATGTGATCTTTTGAGACAAGGCCTGTTGGAGACCACTACGAAATGGCTCTGAGCAGAATTTAAATTTTACTAATTGGCTTTTTATGTTTATCTGTGAGTCTGTCCTAGGCCTCAGCCCCTTGCCTGGCGATGGGAGCTGATTCATAGTAAGTGAACCTCTATGAATCACTGGTCCTGGCTGAGGCCTGTAGTGGCCTGTGAGGCCAGAAATACCTCAAAGGGCAAGATAAGGCCACAGCTGCCGGACACTTGGCTCCAACCCCAATTAACAAGATAGAGACTGCAGCTGCAGCAATTACTCATGCAGTATCAAGCCTACCATCGATGTCAACTGGAGATAGGACAGTTCTCCTAAATTGGCATAATTTACTACTTGGAGAAGTCTTTAAAGTGACTCCCAAGGTCCTGCTCGTGACCTATGCATTCCTTAGTTTCACCGCTTTTTGTCCTAATGAAGTGGGCGAATCCAGAGAAGTTTTAGTCTTGCCCTCCGAGTCTCGAGCTTAACTAAAGGGCTTTGACCCTCCTGGAGCCCTGAAAAATCATACAATTGTCACATTTTATTTAACCTCCTCCATACACTCGCTTGGGAGATCGGGGATCTAGGTCAGGACCCGATAAAGGCCCAACTAAAAGCAGTAACATTAGGGTTTTCAGTGATCCTAGGATGACCCTAGCAAGGTCCTTAAGATATCTTATTACAGATTTTTTCCCCCTAAGTTGCTTTTAGGAAGAGATGTAATTTAGGCTTGTCTGTTCTATAGCATTAGTCTGGTAAGGTAGTGAAGGAGATAATCTGATCTAGGAGAGTGTCCAATGTGCCTTGGGTGCTCATCGAATCCTGGTCATGTGTATAGTTGATTATTCTATTGTCTTAGAGCAACCATCTTTACAGTTTAACACACTCCTGTGGACAGTGCCCTCAAGCTTCAGCCTTGCATGGACTGGTCAGCATCTGGAGTGACCAGAGCATGTCTACCAGGGTGTGGTCTCTTCAGAGCCAGGTAGAGTTTGGGCCAGGTAGAGTCCATTGTATTACGTGAGGTCAGGGCTAGTGACAGAGATGCTGAAGCCTGAGTTGGTTGCAGGAACTGAGTATCAGTGCTGTGGCCTGAGCTTACAGAACATACTCTGGGGGCAGGTCTGGCCTTGATTAAACATTTTTCTGGTTGGGCTTCATGTTCCAGTCAGCTGGATCTCTGGAGGGGGTTTAGGAGCACAATTTGGCATCATTGGTGGCAGATTTCCAAACAGCAACACAAAGTGGTAGCAGAAGAGCTTAGCTAAAATAACTTTGTCCAAGGTGACTACAGCATATGTAGCCTGTCCAAGTCCATTCCTAACAAAGCTACTTTCATTCATAAACGGGGTGTGCTCAGCATCTGTCAGGGGATTTACTTTTCAGCCCACTGTTATTCAGGAGGTCCAGCACAGCATGTGGCACCTGGACAGTTAGAACTTGGCTTAAGGTGAGCTTGTCATCTTTCTTTATCAGAAAGACAGTGGCTTTTAGAGTACAAAGGCAAAGAGGGGAGGCAGCCCTTGAAGACTGGATCCAAGTATTTGTATATGTACGCCATTGGGTACTCCCAGGGGTTACCAATCTGAGTAAGCGTCATTGTTTTTGTGAACTCAAGGATCCAGATTCTATAGAAGCCAGCAGCTCCAAGAAATTTGTGGTTTCTTTCTTATAACTAGCTCCTACCAGATACTTCAACAGAGCTTTTGTGTGTTTCCAGCAGGTAGCTTGGGTGTCATTAATCAGCAGTTCAGTGATATTTTGTGCTGTGAAGCTATCAAGGTCAGCTGTGAGGGTTTCTCCAAAGAGAGTAAACACATTTTTGAACTTCTGGGAGGTTGAGTCCAGAGCAGTTGACTTTTGAATCCATAACTGATGTACTTGCATTTAAAGCAGAAGAGGGACTGGCTGACAGGAACTGATTAAACGCAGAAGAAAACATTCTTCAGAGCAGGTTTAGTAGACTGGGTGGCAGAAGACTGAGGCAGTGTCTGTGGAGGGCAACTGCAGTCTGCAATGTCATTGGTAGCTTGGAGATCTAGAACTGGCTTTACAGGCAGGAGAGGTGTATTTCAGCAGTTTGATAGTCTATAAGCACTTTGCAGTTCTGGATACGTGGTTGAATTTCTAGCTGGGTCTCATGCAGGTTGGTATTGTGCTGTGATACAGTTTCACAATCAGAGGCAGATGGCTGATGGCCTAAAATCAGGGCCAAGGGGACCATGACAGAATTGTGGAACTGGAAGGGATGGAGAAACAGGCTGCCGAGGAGCCAGAACTGTTGTTAGTGTCTCCCTCAAATCAGTGGGAGAGTTCCTAAACTCTTGTGGCAATTGAGTAACAGTTCTGAAAGACTGTGTGGGTCTGGAACTGAAGAATACAGGGTAATGGCTGCATTGCTGATGGCACGAAGATATTGTCCAAGGTGATTAACAGTCTATCAGGCGCCTGTGTGACTGGATGCTTGTCTGTGCTTCCTGTGACATCTGACAGTAGCAAGGGTCATGGTGAGCTGGCATGGTTGATGGCCAGGTCCAGAGGTGAGTCTTTAGCCCAAACTTCTTGGAGGAGAGTTTTCAGAATTTCAGGATTGCAGTTATCTGTCTCGGCTGATTCAGGTGCCATCAGGAAACAGTCAAAGTTGAAAGTGCAGGGTTAATGTGAGAGAGGCTAATTGGCTTGGTGCAAAGGAGACAGTTGCTTCTAACTTGAAGAGGAGGGCTCTTTCCAGAAGCAGCGTGGGGACTGATTTATACAGGAATTTATATTTGGTGAGATGTTCTCTCAGGCTGCAAGTTTGTGCCTGGCAGGAAGAGTGAGAGGCCACAGTCCATGCTGCCCAGCTGATGGGAACTTTTTCACAGAAGGAACTTTTGAAGGCAGAGAGTTCTGTTCTGTTGTCTGTCAGAAAAGTCACCCAGGTTTACTGCCAACTTTTTAGTGACTACAGGTCCCAATTTCATAGAGTTCAGTCTATCCTGTTCATCCAAGCCTGGGAGGGCAGGAAGAGGTTCAGGTTGAGGTGGGCCCTGATAGTCAGGTTTCTTTATGCCTTGCAGATGGAGGGGGTATGTATTTTTGTACCCATTGCCCTTATAACTTGTAGCAAGAGGGTATGGTCATCTATCCGACTGGATTGTCTTATGGACATCAGATGATTTTTTTTAAAAATCAGATTTCTGGGTAACAGTGATTGATGGGCATTTTGTTCCCCTTTTTGATGTCTTTAAGAAGCATTCAGCAGGATTGTTCTGGGTGAGATGACCTTTGGAAAGACCATGGCAACTCATTTGTCAGCACTGACAGTTCAAGTTTTCCTTGGTTAAAATAAAGGAACTCAGAAGGAATTGCTGACAGTCATCCCTGGTGGGCACTGGATGACCCCATCTGACCAGGATAGGAAGCAGAAGGTTCCAGAGGGACGGCCTCTGTGACTAGATGTAAATGAATCTGGAGCTGAGGTGAAGCTATATATGTTGGCAGCGACTGAGGCACCTGATGAGGGTGCCAAGGCAGGATTCTCAGGAAGAATGGGCCTCTTTTCCCTTGAGATGCAGAAAGTGGTTAGGTTTCAATTTTAACTCTGTGAACACCCTGTTTCCTACAGTCAGACACTGAGTTTTGACTAATTCATTCCCATCTCTGACTTCCTACATGTGTTGTGTACCCCCGAACAGTTGTAGCTTAGCTAAGGAGTGTGTTGATCACCAGGGAACTATAGGTGAAGGTCCAGTCAGCCCCCATGACCAGTGCTTTCCAGTCTTGGTGCACAGATGGAGCAGCCTATGGCTTATGTAGTCCATGCCAATCATTCATACATTCATTCAACAGGTACTCAGGGGTTAAACATTCCAACCCCTTTCCTTAGGGTGGTCATGACTAATGGGTGTTGATCAGATTCCCGTTCTGCTTGATCTGAGCAGGACTGATAGACAAATTAACTGGGGTAGGCCTGGGGGTGTCTTAGCAAAATCAGGTAGGCAAGTAGGCTGGCAGACAGGCAGGCAGAGGGACAGACTGCATCCTACTCCCCTTGGGGTCTGATGTGAACCACTCAAGTGGGGAGCCAGGAATCTTCCTCCAGACCTGCAAGGAGACTTGAGAAATCTTGAAGGTGCACCTCCTGATTGGACTTGGAGAGGTCCTTGCTGCACCCGCAAGGGCCAGGACTGGAGACCAACTCTCTCCAACTAAACAGTAAGACCCAGGAAGGCAAAAATTTGTCTCTTCTTACTATTGGACCTCGCTTGGAGAAAGTGATAAATAGTTGTTGGATAAATAAATGATGTTTTACAAGCCAATATCATATATCTAGAGTATTATGAACTTCATAGAATTGTAAAATAAAACACAAGTGTTGAAAATTTCCCTGAATATGTGCATGGCTTGGTTAATCATTATAAACACCCCTGTCATGACAACTCAGGTCACCCTATCATGTCTTGCCCCAGCTACTCTGTCACGTGCTTCCCTCCAATCACCATCTGGTTTCTCCTAAAAAAGCAACTACTACCTTGATTTTTGTAGCAATCACTTCCTTGTGCTTCTTTAGAGTTTTAGCACCCCCAGGAGTGCGCTTGTCCTTATTTTGATTTTATTGTCTTTTAATTTTTTTCAAATTCATACAGTCACCTTAAATTCCATTCCTTTTCTTTTAGTTATGTGTTAAAGAACTCAGGCCATTTTACCTCTACAGTTTCTTATAGTCTAAATTTTTCTGATTGTATACCCAATTTAGTTTAGGTCTCCACTGAGTGCAATTTTCAATCAACCAACTGTGCAGTATCTTCCAAACTCCTTTAACTGTTCAACCAGGCACATCCAATACACCAGAATTCTGTGGTACATGAAACCATATAGGAACATTTAGCCAGATCTAAGGTCTCTGGTCTTTTTGCCAGCTTAGAATTCATTCCCACTTATATTTCTGCAACTTTATACATTAGCACAATTTTGTAGATTAGTACTTAGTTTGGTCATTTCTTCCAGGGCCAAACAGTATTTCTTACCTTAAAATGTTCTGAAATCTGTCTTTATTTATAGGGCAAGAGTGTGCTCTGTGGAAAACCTGATTTGAAGGCATTTGCAAGTTCTATGGTGTAAATATTCTGACCACAGCCAACCTGAAGTTTCTGAACATGCCACTGGTAAAACATGTGAACACTGGTTCTCAGAAGCTCTGTGAGCTGCCTCCAGAACAGCATTGTCTGAGGAAATAGGGCAAAGAGAGTGATGCATGAGAATGATCACCAGCTTGAAAATTCACCGGCTACTATGTACTTGTCAAGTCTGCAAGTAAGGCAGGAGTTGCTACAGCAAGAAAAAGACAGATGATTTCTAGAACTAAGTGAGGCAGAAATTATTCCCACTTGGTTTTCACTTCCTGTGTAATCTCCCCTCTTTGGGTATGAACTTAGTCTACCATCTTACTTAATGAAATAAAATAAAAGTACTAATTGAATGTCAGTTCTGAGATGAGCTTACAAAGAGATTAAGACTTCTATTTTGAGCAATCTCTGTTGCTCTTCTGCTTGCTTGTTCTGAGGAAGCCAGGCACCATGTTGTGAGCTTCCTTTTGGAGATCCATGAGGGAAACTGAGGTCTTACTGTAAAAGCCATCTAGAATCTAACCATAATGGAATACTACTTGGGGATAAATAGGGATAAATTTGAGACACCTGTAGGAAAATGGATATATCTCGAAAAAGTAATGTGAAGTGAAATAAGTCAGACACAGCAGCTTAAATAACATGTGGTTCCTCTCACTTGAGTAATCCAAAGTATAAATAAAGAGCAAGATAAAAAATTGATAAAAGGAAACAAATCTTTTGCAAATGGGAAGGCTGGCCCGAGAGTCTGAGGTTGGGAGGGAGGGTATGTAAAAAGATTTAAGATATGTCATGTATATGTGCCAACTACCCACAATTAATGTACTCCCTCATGAACTAATAATAATGATGATGATAATCATAATGATAATAATAATAATGAAAGCAAGGAAAAGATCTAGAACTGGAGGGAAGGAAGTGGGTGGAGATGGAGAATTAAAAAGAAGCAAGCTATGTTCAGCACATGTATCCATTCCCTAAGATGAATGTAAATCTCTGTACCCCAAACAAGTGTGAATAAGTAAAAGCCATGTGAGTTCGGAAGCGGCTATTTTCCCATACAAAATTTGTGCATCTGCAGCCCTCCCTACTGTTTAATTGCTGCCCTGTAAGAAACCCTGAGTCAGAAGCATCCAGCAGCTCTGCTGGGACCAGATTCCTAACCCTCACAAATCATCAGATAATAAATGTCAGTTGCTTTCAGCCACTAAGATTTGGGGTAATTTATTATATAGCAGTAAATAATTAATGCAACTGCAAGGAGACTTGGCAGGCTTGAGAGTTCAGAGCACTCAAAAGTCATCCAAATCCTCCCAGTGATCCTGTTCCAGCTCTTAAACTTTGGTCTTTCTGATCAGTCTCCTCTAGTTTACACGGAAAACCTCATGAGTCTCCGTATTAATTTTAAACTGTAATTCTGTCTGCTTCAGAATCATGTTCTAATTGCTTTTCAGGTACATAGGCCCTGGTGGTTTAAGGATAAAAGTGATTTCTTTAGATAAGTCAAAGGATATGTTGATTCTCTGATGAAGATTTAAATTAAAATCAAAACCTTAAGCTAGTTATTTTCTTTCTAAGCTCTTCAGGTCAATCATTTTATTTCACACTTCCACTTTGATTTCCAGGCAATCTAGAAAAGCTATGTCTGTGGTAGGCACTTCATTCTAAGACACCAAAGACAACAATTTAATCTACCATTGTGATGTTGCATAAACAACAACTGTCCCACTTATCATAGTATCCAAATAACTCCAAATTTTCTTTCTCCTTTCTTTTTTCTTTTCTTTTCTTTTCTTTTCTTTTCTTTTCTTTTTTTCTTTTCTCCTTTCTTTCTTTCTTTCTTTCTTTTGTTTCTTTTTATTGGGGTTTTCAAGATAGGGTCTTGCTCTGTAGTGCGGCTGGCCTTGAACTCACTATGTCATCCAGGTTGTCCTCAAACTTGTGGTGAGTGCTGGCACACACCTATAATTATAGGTGCCCTGCAACTCCTGCTTTCAAATTCATTTAGATCAAATAACTAATTCCTTGTCTCTGTCCTCTATTCTATACAACTGCTTCTATGCCTTTCAGTGTTTAGTACAGGAAACAGTAACCATTCTAGGTATTTACAGCAGACAGATAATTAAAATAGGAGAAACAGGTACTTAAAAATACTTTGAAGGGTTAAAGGAATGGAAGCCGGGAACATTAGTAGAATAACTGAGCTCAAGATCAGTTTGAGCAGCTTATTGTTTAGCTTGTTCATTTACATATGAATTGAGTACCTATTGAAAACCAACTATTCTGAATTATAGGGAAATATGGTGGCTATAACTAAATGGTCTTTAATCTCATGGAGGCTATATTATAGTGGAACTATCACTGCTTTATGGGGTGATTTAAAAACCTATGAAGAGAAGAAATTGAGATTGGGGAGTCAGGAAGGTTTCTTATAAGAAAGTAGATTTTTGATTTGATCCTGGCCAGGAGACATAGCCAGCCACATGAAGATTTATCAGAAAAGTAGTTCAGTAAACAGAGAACTTCCTGTGGAAGGCATAAAGTCAGAATGAGCTTGTCATGTTCCAGAACTGAAAGGAGATGGATTGTGCATTTGCAAGTGTGGGGCTGGGGAAACAAGAGGAGAGAAAGGCAAGTGTTTGGAAAAGACCATGATGTTTTGGACTATGAAGGCATTGTGCAGTCTGTGGATTTCTTTCTTAGAGAAAAGCCATTGGGTGGTTTCAATGAAGGGAATGGTATGATGTTACTAACCTTCTATAGAGATCATTGTCGTGCCACTGGGCTCAAGCTGTCTTTAGAATACATGCATTTGAACCTGCTGCTAAAAGAAAAAGTTACTTTAGCCATTGTAGCTTAAAGAATCAGTAATATGTTGATATGATATTATTCTTTTATAAGAACAACTTTGATACATTATATGTTTTACATTCATATGAATGTGGTAATTTTGGTTAGTGCTATTTTTAACATTTCCCAAATTCTGTTTTTTCCACTACGTGTGCTATATACAAATGTCTTGAAATGGCTCTTGGCAAAAAGCACTCTCTTTTACTGATACATGGTGTTTGACATTAGGACTGAAGACCTGTAATAAACTGTCTGAACTCTCTGACAATGCTTAACAAAAGTTTCAGTGTAACTGCAAAATTGAGATTTCTATTTAGCATCTATTATTAAAATCTAAAGAAGCTAAGAAATCACCTCAAGGTGACTTTATGTTAAACCATTAAATATGAGTTTCTTATAATTCATCATTAATAAACAGTATATTGTTTACTGAAAGACAGTTTCTCAGTTACTTTCCCTTCTAATCACACAATTGTATGTACTATTTTGACTGTTTCAACTAATGTAACTCACTATCTCAGTATGAATATTTGTAGATTTTTGAGGCTTCATTACGATGTAGTTTAATACTTACCAGTTATTTTTGAGTACTACTGACTATATTGGAGGAATTTTGCTTTAAAAAGCCAAGATCCCTCATAAAGTTAATAGTCTAAAGGGAAGACAACTTTAAACAGTTACCCAAATATTCAATTAATTATGATTATTGACCAGTCCTTTGGTAGAAAATGATACACTACAACTGAACAATGTCTTAGAGGCCTTAACTGGTCTGGGGACTTCTTTAAGGAAGAGATGTTTACCCTAAGACTTGAATAAGACTTGCTGGCCTTATTCAAGAGTGTGCTGGGAGGTCCAAGCAGTTAGCATGTGATGGATGAGGAGTTAGAGGTAGCGGAAGCTTCTTTTTTTTTTTTTTTTTTTTAAATTTGAAAGAGAATAAAACAAAAGGGGGCAGTACAGAGCAGATCAGAACAGGACAACATAGGCAACACAGTACTTTACATTAAGTCAACTGGACATCAACAGTAGCTAACACCATATCTCTTACTCTGCTATAGTTGAGCATAGTTTCAAATACAATAATATCAAACATAACACAATAGTATTAAGCCTTACATAGAGTGAAAGAATTACAGGGCTTTCTGAACCGAATAACAGAAAATGATCAATGGGTACTATAATATCTCATTTTTGATAAAAAAAGAAAAAAATTTGTTTGAACTATCACACATATTCAAATTCCAGTAAGACACAATGTGATAGATAGAACCAACAGTAGTAGAACAAAAAAAGCATGGTAGGACTTCTAAGAAGGATAATATTAAATCAGCAATAGCTGTCATAATGTTTTGTTTTCTTCAGAACAGCTATTCATATCATCAAGTATGATATAGTCAAACAAAACAGGATAACACCATTCCAACTGATGATTTAAAACTTTGAAAGACTTTGAAGCTATGAGATGGGGACTCATGCTTACCGTAAAGTCTTATATACTCTTATCAAATTTCATATTAGGGAGACTATATGGTATTTACCCTTGTGAGTTTGGTTTATTTCACTTAAGAGAATGGTCTCATGGTAGCGGAAGCTTCCAAAGAACTAAGAGAAGACTAGAGTAGTGATGTGAGGCAGTGTGAACTTTCCAATGCCTGTAAAAGAAAATACTAACTTAAATTGGTGTTGAATTTACAGTTATTTTTGTGGTGCTCAAACTGAACCTAGCACTGCAAACATGTTAGGAAATTATGTTAGCAACAAGCTACATTGTTAGCCTGAGAATTTACAAAATTTCTTTGGTTTTTTGTTTTACAAAATTTCATGTTCAAAAGTTGAGCTTTTCTGTTGCTTTTTAGTTCAACTGAAAAGCCTTATTATTCTATTTATAAATTTAATGAATTTGAAGTATCACTTCAGAGCCTTCTCACATAATTTAAAACTGTTGAGCTGTAGTTAAGAATTTTATCCATTCCATGTTGTCATGTAAACAACATAATTTATTCATAACTCAGTAATAAAGGCCCACTTAAGAGTTTGTTTCCTATAAGGTGATTCTTGAATTCAACTTCATTTTCTCAAACTGTCTAAAAGTTAACCTAATGATTATAATTTGTTTAACTAAAGTAATAAGTTCAAGGTGAACTATTGAACCATGAACTTCTTGTAGAAATTTCAAGTTGTGCTAGATCAGCATAGTTTTCCCATTTTCTTTCCCATTCTGTGTGAAGAGTCAAACTACTGTGGTCTCTAACATTAGGCATCTCAGGTCTATGGTTTCTGGTATGGTTGGATCTGAGAGGAGCTCTGTAGAAAAAGGAAGAATAATGAGAGTGGAGTATTTATTTCCCCAGCTCCCTCGCAACTATGTGAATTTTAGACACAGAAAAAGGTACATATGACCATTGATACAGGCTTTTTGAGAAGCTGCATAAGCAAGGACTAAACTGGCTACTTTTTATGTTGATTTGTTCTCAACTTCCCTTTTATTTCCTGGTAACTTACCTGAAGTATGTCTCGAGTGGTGAAGTTCTTAATTTCTAGGTGGGAACATAGTTCATTCAACAGCTCCTGTGCTGATACTTTATGTGTCTTTTTTGGGAACAAAAACTTTTTCCAAGACAGAGGATGAGAGCCAATCCTCTTGGACAACATAGGTAGGCTGTGCTGGATGTGTTCTGTTTGCCTGTTCAGATTTCCTATTAATCCTTTCCATATCTCACTTTGCTCTTATAGATGATTTACATCAAGAGGGAATCCATTGCCCTTTGGCATCTTTTAGGCTTGGACAATGAGAAGACTCAAAACATTAGACAGTGAAGTCTGAGTATCTATTTTCCTGGTTTCTTTCTTTTGGGATCAACACTGACCGACCTGAACCTTCAGTTAGAAGTTACAATTCTGTTTGGGGACCTCCAGGTAACACTTTCTGCCTCTGGTGTCTAGTATTGATTCCTTTGTCATACTCTTCAAGCAACTGCCACTATCCCTAGCTTCAGAGTATTGTAGTTCTTTTTAATGGTCCCTTTCTTAAACTTTCTTCACATTTTCTCAGTCTGGATTGGCTAGCTACTTCCTATTGATTTGCAAGTTTAAACTTTAGGTATTCTAATATGTCAAATTTTCTTCAATATTACAAATGCTTTAAATAGTATCTATACCAAGACTAAACTATCAATCACGAATAAACACAATTGCTAGAATTCTTTCTGGAGATTGAGTGTACATATTTATAAAATCTGCTACACAGATTTTATACACACAGATTATCTGCTAAACAACTATATGAATAGCAGTCCCAAAAATAGCATCCTGAAGTTGGTGGTACATGTCTTCCATAGTTGCTAGTTTTGCTCATCATCGGAAGTTTTACTCTTCAAAGGAATGACAGTTATCATTTCAAGCAAATTGAGGTAAAAAAAAATTCCCAGTGTACTGGAGATACACATTGGTAAAAGAATTTTAGGTCAATCTTAAATATGTTTCTGTCTTTGCCATGGCTCACTATGAACATTAAAATTTTTTAAAAATTCTGTTCTGTTGAGATGATGTGATCTCACAATATATATGTCCTGAATTCATGTTGAACATTATTTAATTTTTCTATTTGATTTGAGTTTGAAAATCTCAATGCACGTTACTTTATTGCTTGATTGGTTCAAACTAATCTGTTTATTGTCTGCTTCTCCTCAGTTCTTCTTGATGTCTGTGCCACAGGCCATACAATTAAGAGCCTTAGGTTGAATCCTGAATGTCTGTTTCCATGAATACAATGCAAGAGTGATCATAAACAAGAAATAGCAGCATAAAGAGATTGAAAGGTAGGCAGAGGCCAGTTGAGAGAGGGTGGGTGGATCTTTGAAAAATTGTAAGCAGTAGGCTTGATCTCATGAGATTCTAGACACATTTCTCTGGTAACAAGAGTGAATTGGAAGTGGTGGTGGGCAAATGGAGATGCAAAGAAAGGAGTTAAAAGCCTCCTTCAAGTCTGGATAGAAATAAAGTGGCTTGTACTGGACACAGTGGGAATAAAGACAAGTAGATGGATTTTAGAAGGATTTTATTTTTTTTTCTGTCCCTGTCACTGTCTCTCTCTCTCTCTCTCTCTCTCTCTCTCTTTCTCTCTCTCTCTTTCTCTCTTGGTACTGGAATTGAACCCATAACCTTCACAGTGAGGTATAACCCCAACTCTTTTCTATTATTTTTTATCTTGAGCCAGCATCTTGCTAAGTCACCAGTTTGCCCAGGCTGGACTCAAATTTGCTATCAAGGTTGCTCCTCTTCCCAGGGTACTGCAATTATAAGTGTGTGTCACCACACCCGTTTTGGACTCTGCGTTTTGAAAGTAAAACCATATGGTCTGTGAGTTGGAAGTCTTTCCATGTTAATATGTGTGGATCAAATCCTGTTTTATTGATCACATAGTTTAACCTGTTACCTCCTAGTTAACATTTGGATGCTTACTATTCCTTTGTGACTACAAAGGACTTTTTTTTTTATTTGAAAGAGAATAAAACAAAAGGGGGCAGTACAGAGCAGATCAGAACAGGACAACATAGGCAACACAGTACTTTACATTAAGTCAACTGGACATCAACAGTAGCTAACACCATATCTCTTACTCTGCTATAGTTGAGCATAGTTTCAAATACAATAATATCAAACATAACATAATAGTATAAAGCCATGCATAGAGT
>PVJX010004362.1:0-95749 GCA_004027295.1 Dolichotis patagonum
TCTTATCAAATCTCATATTAGGGAGATTATATGGTATTTACCCTTGTGAGTTTGGTTTATTTCACTTAAGAGAATGGTCTCAAGTCATGTCCATTTATTTATAAATATCTCGATGTGATCATTCTTTATAGCTGAGTAGTACTCCATTGTATAAAAATGCCACAACTTTTTTATCCATTCCTCAGTTGATGGGCACTTGAATAAGAATGTTCTTTAGTCCTCAGTTGTCACCAATTTTTACATAGGGAAGAGCTAAAGCTTATAAGTACTTACATGAAGAGAGAAGGGTTATGTACAAGAACTAGTTACATGCTGGTGGTAAAGTGAGTCATGATCTTTGCCTTTGAAAAATCTATAACTAGGAGGGGAACAGACAGTAAACAAAGCTGTTAGTTGGTGTAATTAGTACATTAATCAAGTTGTATGCTAAGTTGTGCTATGGGAACATTTTGACAGGGGTTATTAGGCTTTTGGAAAAAACTTTAGTATATAGTATGTTGTACTAGTAAGTTGTTATGTACTTCAAATCTAGTAGGGCTAGGGATACAGTTCAGCTGCACAGCGCCTGCTTGGGAAGCATAAGGCCTTGAGTTTGAGTCCCAGGACCTCCCTCCCCAAATGTAGTAAAACTAGGATGTTTTGGGAGATCATTCTGAGGTAGACAAGAGATTAATTAGAGAAAAGTAAAATTGAGGTTTTTAGCTGAGGTTTGTTGGGATGGGATGGGGTTCTGATACTTTGAGAGAGCTGTCAATGAATTTGAGAGGAATGGAGAAGAAAATGAGTGTGTTTGCAGTTCCTTCGAAAGATCTACGTAGCAGTCTCCTAGACAGTTGAGAATGTGACTCTTGATGCCTGAGTTACAGACTGCTGGAGATGGACTTGCTTTCCAGGATAAGTTATGGGAGCATGACCATGTGAAAGCTGAGGTTATACAGGGCTGGGTTGGTAAGAAACTTGCCTGAACTAGAGAATCAGTGGAGTAGGACTCACGAAAGCCAAGGGGAGAGGGAACATTTCTAGGTAACTACGGTGATTGCCAGACTCATGCACTGTATACTGTCCACTTGGAAAGGATCTTGTATTTGTTAAGTTAAAGGACTTCTAACAGGTACTTAGGTGTGGCAGAGGCAGAAGCTGAATGTGGGGGTGTATCTTCAATTTTCTAAATGAATGATTTCTGATAAAAGCTGATTATTTTTTGGTAATTGGTACCAGTCATGTGGCACTTGCAGTCCCATATCCTACTAACTTATGTAGGTCATGTCTATTAAGATTGTAAACCCCTTGGTGCATCCTGTGGTCACTGTTCATCACGTACCTATTGGGTGAAGAACTTGGTGTGGTCACTAATAAAAAGGAGTATGTAAAAGGACTGGAGATAGAGCACAGTGGCACAGTGCCTCCCTGGTAAACACGAGGTCCTGAGTTTGATTTCTGGTACCAAAAACAAAAAAAGTATGAAAGCAGGGCTGGGGATATGGCTCAGTGGCACAGTGCCTGCCTGACAATCACGAGGTCCTGAGTTAGATTCCCGGTAACCCCCCCCCCCCATTATGAAAGCAATCCAAGTATCTGTAAAGGCAGGTGAGTAAGGCTTTATCTGAAAGAAGTAGAAAGTGATACTAAAATTGCTGCCTGAATACTTGCTTTGGTAATGAAAGTGTTCTTTATTTCTTTCAGTTGATGGTTGACACACTAACCTATCCTGTGTTACTTAAAAGACCATTTGCCAGTTTTGAGAACATAGGGCTCCTTGAAAGTTTTCTATGCCAGCTTTGATCACTGAAGCAGGTGGACTGATAGCAACAGTTAATTGATTCTTTCTGACCATAGCCTTTGGGACTCAAAGGTGAATGGTTTTATCATAAGTACCAGTAGCATGTACAGGTTTCTAGAATCTTGAGATCTGGAGTCTTGTGAATTTGGCATCTTAACTGCTTTTCTTGTTTTGCATCTACAATGTTTCTGGTTAGAGTTGCTTATGACTTAGGAAACAAAACTTTCTAGTCACAGGACAGTCAGAAGTGGAAATCTTGGCACACGCACATGTACATTAGCTTATTTGTTCAGGTCCAGGGTGCGGTGTCAGGACACAGTCTTTCAGAAGTCCTTGAAACTAAACAGGAATAGCTTAAAGGAATAACTGCTGTTCCTTGTGTATTTGGTTTAAAAGCAAGAAAACACTGTATATCTAAATGCTAGAGAATCATTTACAACCATAATGACCTTAATTTTAATGTGACTTTTAAGTTTTCTTCCAAATAACATTTGAATGCAATCTGGACTTCTGTGTTGTTTTTTAACCAATAGTATCTTAATTCAGCAACACAAATGTTTTATGTAATGTGTCTTCTTTCTGTGTTTTGATTAAAAATATTACACATTGGTTCAGGAAGAACATAAGTAACGATGCAAATGAGAGATGTCATTTTATAGTTTACTATAAGCTGAGTGGGAATGAGGGACAAGCACTGATGGGAAGAAGGAGGAATGAGTGAATTCATTCATACACGATAAGCTGGATTAAATTGCTTTTGAATCTACTCTTTACCACTTTACTGGAAGTGCTTATTAAGCTCAACAACCTGTTTGGTCAAATGCATTGTTTTTGGTTTTTATCTAGATCTGCTGACAGCATTTGATACTTCCTCACTTGACTTCAGAGTATTTAATTTACTCACACCCTTCTGTTTCCCAGCTTTAAAGCTAGTATTCCCCCGGAACTGAATCCTTGGACCTCTTCCTTATGTCTGTACCCATTCATTCCCTTGGTTGTAGTCTCACTCATTATAAAACCATCCCTAAACCAATTCCCAAGCTTACCTACAGTTTTGATATTGTCTTAGTTACTAATGTTACTGAGACACCATTCCTGACACACAGAACTTAAGGCAGGAGAGGTTTATTTTCTCATATTTTAGTCTGTAGTCAGCTGGCTCCAAGGCAGGATGGTATGGCAGAGGGGTGTGGTGGAGAAGAGCTGCTCACAGACAGGAAGCAGAGGGTAAAGGAAGGAGTGGGGAGAGGAGGTGCATCCTCCAGGTTATGCCCCTCAGTGACCCACCTCTCCTGATCAGACCGTGTCTTCTCCAACAGCAAGCCAGCTATAATGCCCTCTAATCTAGTCACTTGCCAAACACAGGAGGGCCTAGGGGCATTTTAGATCCAAGTCAGAACATGTCTCTATCTTGATATCTTCGCTTGCATATACAACCATCCTTGAATATGTTAATACCTTACATTTGGGAAACTAGAGCACTTGATCCCCTCTTCCTAAAAATAATAGTTTTTCAGACAGTCTTCCCCTTTCAAGGTGCCAATGGCAACTCTATGCTTTTCATGGTATAACTTTGTTCTCCTGATTGCTTTTACAATTTACTTCCCTTTTGTTGGCCAACTATTGACTTTATCTAATTTTGTATGCATTTTGAAGGTGATTTCTTACCTCCTTAGTCATGAACCTTGTCTAAGTCATCACCTCATGGATTAATGTCAGTCAGCCCCATAGTTGGTTTCCTTGACTTCCCCTTGCTCTCTGTCATCTCTCCTCAATATGCGCAAAATGCACAATGTCCCAGAACCCTCCCTCCCCTGCTATTTCATGTTACTTGTTATACTTCTTCCTTGCTAACGCTGGTCTAGTAATACTACATTCCTTGGTCTTTTAACTGCTTAATAGTTATGTCAAGTATCACTAGGGTGGTGCATTTATGTTCTATCTTAAGTATCACTCTGGCAGGTGTCATTTCAACTGATGATTCTTTTTTTTGAGCCGGGATCTCACTATACAGTTCAGGCTGGCCTTGAGCATACTGTGTGACCCAGGCTGGTGTCAAACTTGAAACGATCCTCCTGTCTCAGCCTCCCAAGTACTGGGATTATAGGCATGTGCCACCATGCTTGGCAGCTGCTCAATTCTTGTATGGAATATATTTGCTGGAATTGTCTTTTTTTTTTTTGTCTTTTTGAGACAGAGTGTCCCTGTGCAGCTCAGGCTGGCCTTGAGCTCACTTTGTAGCCCAGACTGGTCTCAAACTTCCAACAATCCTCCTGCTTCAGCCTCCCGATTGCTGGGATTCCAGGATTGCACCACCACACCCAGCTGAAAATTGTCATTTTTATATTCCCTGTTGTATCATCTTTAAAAAATTAACCAAAAGGAGTTTTTGGTTGTTCTATATTTAAATAAGTGGACTGGTAAGTGGTTAATTTATTTATTGGGACAGAGTCTTGCCATGTTGCTCTGGCCAGCCATATCTCCTGGGCTTGAGGGATCTTCCTGCCTCAGCCTTCTGAATACCTGAGACTACAGGTATGCATTGTGTCTTCTATTACTGCTTTTAGAACACACCAGACATTTCTGTGAGAAGGCCCTTACATTTGCCATTCCCTTTGCTTGTGTTTCTGCCTCTTTTAGGAAGAGATTCTAAAATTGCAACTTGCTCTTACATTTATTACTGACTCACTTAATGCCTGGGACAGTGCCTGGTGTGTATTAGGGACTTGAATATTTGACCGCACATTGGCCATGTCTGCATTCCTAGTACTGTGCTACAACAAGTACAGCACTATAATAACTTTTTGGCCTCTAATTTTGGTATTTGATAACTATTAAAGTAACTTTACTAGGTAATTCTTTAGTTGTGTAGAAGCTGAGGATAGATCCTTTTGGTCTTGAAAAATATTTTTATTCACAATGTTAAGTAACATGAATATTAATTAAGATGTTTTTCATTAAAATTCACTTGCCTTTACCAAGGAAACTTATTATTAGGTAATGAGTTTATTGTAACAAAAGTTACATGTGGAAAGGAAGTCCCTCAGCCCACATTCTCTTTAACTTTGCTGGATGTATCATTAACAGTTTAAGTATCCTTCTGGAGATGTTTCAGACAACTATTCAAGCATGTTCTCTTTTAATTCAGATTACATTTATCTTTTTATACCTGTCTTGAAAAAATTTAAGATTGAAAATAAAAGTATGAGTGGAACTATCTGCCTTGTTTTTGTCAGTTGCTACATAACCTGTTGTCTGTGAATATCTTTGGGCTTCAGATCTGGGTAGTTCAATATTTTAGTATAATTTTAGTATAATTTTTGTTTCATTTTCTAAATGCAATTTTATCCAAAGAATTTGGTATAAAGTCTAAGAATAGGGTCCAGCTTTGATGTTATTTTTTTCCAGATGGCATCCCAGTCATTTAGCCTGAATTAATAAATCTTTTTTCCTTCTATAAAGAACTCCTTTCTAAGCACTTCCTTCCTATAATTTTGTTTACCTACTCACAACTTTACATAGTTTTTGGTGGTTTATGGACCTAATGTTAAGAGACACTGATTTTAAATTCTCTTTAAGAGAACTATTCTTAGTAATTTTTTTTTTTTTTTTTTTTTTGGTACCAGGGATTGAACTCATGACCTTGCACTTGCCAAGCAGGCGCTTATGCCGCTGAGCTAAATCTCTGGCCATGTTAGTAATTTTTATTTTCTTCCATACGGTGTGTCTTTCAAGTTGTGTAGCCTTGGAGCATAAGACTAACTTTGTCATCACAGTGCATAAATGTGGGTCTCTCAGACCCATGTTTATTCTTTAGAATATTTCTATGGATGAATTATTTTAATTTTACAAGTTTAGTCCTTAGGAAAAAATAAAAATAAAAGTATTGAGCTTTTAATACTTGTTAAATGTTTATTAAAAAGCATCAAAATATTCAACATCAATTGGTTTTTGGTGTACAAAGTGTAAAAAAGCATATCAAAGCGAGGCATGGTGGCACACCTCTGGAATCCTAGCACTTGGAAAGCTGAGGTAGGAGGATTGTTGAGAATTTGGGACCAGCCTGGGCTACAAACTGAGCTGAAGACCAGTCCAAACTGCATAGTGAGACCCTGTCTCAAGAAGAAAAAGAAAAGAAAGTCTGAAATAAATTTTCATATGAACTATAGTGAAAATACCAATGGCACTCTACAAAAATTATTTATCACACCTGAGGCAGTCTGCACCCATGACAACAGCGTATTCCATACACATGCATTGCTGGTACTGCCTGCACATGGCATGCTTTCCTGGGCTTTTTCGTTGCGCATAATGACATCTCAGTGATCTTGCTGTTTTGTCAGGAGGCTCTTACTTTATTATACAGTATGTAGTTAATAGGAACATAAATACCAATAAAATAAATTATTAAATTCTTAATGTGTATTGTACATTTAGAATAGATACCATTTTCACATTGGCGATGTACTTTCTTACAAAACCTGAAAGATAACATCAGAAATAAGTTTCTATATGAACTACAATGAAAATACCAGTAAAATTCTACCACAAAAGTCAGCTTTGCTTCAACTGTCAAGGCAGTCTTCATACATGACAGCTTGCTTACACTGATAGTGTGTGTGCCTAGCTTTCCTTTTCTGCGTGGCAGTCTTGGTACCTCTCTTCTCTTCATGTTTTGTCAGGAATTTTTTGTACTATATTGTACAACATGCACTTAGTAGGAAAATCAGATGTCAGTAATCTATATCACATATGTGATGAGTGCTTGGAATAGACCTCAGCATTTTCCCATCAGCTGTTTACTTGCTTACCAAACCTAAAAGGTAACATCAAAAGTAAAAAACCTATGTGAACTACAGTGTAAGCACGAAGGTCTATCATGGAAATAAGCTTTGCTTCAACTGTCACAGCTCAGGCAGTCTTCACGTACAACTGCATGTTGGTGCTAACTGGTTGTAGGCTTTGTTTTCCTGTACTTTCTTGTAGGACACAGTTGACATCTTTTTTGTTTTCCTGTTGTCGTAGTAGGTCTTTGTGAAGCTATGTCTGCCTGTTCATTTGTCAGCTCACCAGCGTACTCCACAGTTTTTTGGGATAGTTCCCTGGGCAGAAACAGTTTGTTGCTCTGCTATAAATGATCTCTTATGAGTTCTAGTCTCAATCCTCTAAGAAAATTTCTCTGTGATATTTTACATTTGTTACTTTCTTTGTAAACTATCAAAGTACTAATGCCATACATGTTTAGGTTCAAGTAAAACACAACTATTTCTGGCCAGTGCTTTGTGTTTCAAGTGACATCATAGCAGCTGCATACCTCATCAGTAACACCTACTACACATTCGGTTTTGTGGGTAAAAGTTTCCATCTCTGACTTCCATTTTATTGTTTTCCCATCAGTATATCCATCATGATGAAATGTTGACATCAGCAGTACCAGTTTGCTTTTTTTTTTTTTTTTTTTTGCCATCTGGGGGCCAATGTTATATCTTTCTGAAACAGAGATTGAACTATAAGATTCTGTTTTAAAATTGGAACATTTCATTTGGAATTTCTGCTTTGTTCTGCATACAGCTACTGTGCTGTCACCTTGTGCTCCCCTAGCACATGTAACATCAATTGGAAATTGGTAAATCCGTTGTTAAATGTCACATTCTGATTAGTTTGTGAGATAGCAACAAGTCTATTCACAGCACCATTTGGTTTATTATTATATGAATAAGCACCTGATGGCTGAGTTCCAAGATAAATGTCTAAACTAAAAGAGTAAGTCTTCACATACATCTACAAGGACATCTTTTTTTTTTTTTTTTTTTTGGTACTGGGGATTGAACTCGTGACCTAGCGGTTGCCAGGCAGGTGCTTGTGCTGTTGAGTAAACCGCTGGCGCAGGACATCCATTTTTATGCCATATTTTAACCCATTGCTTTTCTGTAAGTCTTATATTCTGGCATTCACTATAAGAAATCTGTGCTAAGTACAGCAGACCTCTGAGCTGGTGAGATGTCATAGTAATTTTTGAATATGGTTATTGGTGCATACATTTATTTTCATTTCAGCCTTTGTGTATTTCATAGCACCTTGTAGCATTTCTTCTGTTACAATTTGCAACATTGAATGGCAGTGCTGGCATTCTGTCCAATGTTTGACCCCTGCTAAAGCCTTCACTATATTTTCAGACCTAGCACTAACATTGGTGGTTGGGTGGCCATTTTGCAACATTTTGACTAGTCAAATTCAAATTGCCGTTTTCTTGTCATTTCAATCAAGGAGATCTGCATTCCTAGTGTATCAGTCAATTTTTGCTTCATTTCAGTGTCACAGGAACTTTGGCTCACATGGCCATTGTCAAAGTCATTGTCATCATCATGGTATACCTGCACCGCTCTCCTGTTAGGAAAGATGTATGTTACCATAATGGATCAGCATCATCCAGGCATGAGGAATCTGATGATTCACTTTTGACCTTCTCCAAAACTTGTAAATCTGGTTTTTCATGTGCCACTGTATTGAATTGAACTACTAATACCAGAAAAATAAAAGAAAAACTTTTCTTTAAACAAATCTTGGAGAGTTGTGGGTCTTTTGGACCCTCTGTGATGCTTGGATAAACATACACAAAAACTATTCCCTGGAGCATAAGGATGGGTCCAGGTCCTATATGCATATGTACCTATTTCTTGCTGTTTGTCAAACCAAGTGAGTAAACACATAAATAGCTTCCTGTGTCTCTCAGATAATGGTCCTGAAAGGTACACCTGGCTACTATAATGCTAAAGTACAAATTTATGGTAGAAAAGTAAGGGGTGGATCTGCAAGATCCAGGCTTATGCCTCGAGGGTTTTAAACGTAGTCTAGTTGGAGTAAAACAGTAATCGTCTCTCACTTTGGGTTTTCTTAGATTTGGGAATGGATGATGAAGGAGATGATGACCCAGTTCCTCTACCAAATGTTAATGCAGCAATATTAAAAAAGGTAAGGACTTTTTATTTATTTTTGGTGTGGGAAATAGAACCCAGGACCTTGACCATGCTAAATACATCTGCCATCACTGAGCTACAACCTCATTTGCTGGTAAAATCTTTCAGGGATTTACTTTTAGAGTTGGGATGCTTAAGACTTCTTAACAGATTTAGCCTTTATGCTTGTATATGCTTCCATTGTTCCTGTATGTAAATGAGTACTTCGGAACCTAGCATATGATTCTTTTAATCATAAAATAAGAAAATACAGACTGCTTTTTTTTTTTTTTTTTTGGCGGTTAAGAGCAGAATATATTTATTGGGAAAAAGAGGGTTGCGCGAGACTGCTTTTTTTAGACCAAAAATGGCTGAAAGTAAATGCAAGCCACATTTAAATTTATTGTGGTATAGATCTTACTGGGATATATGTGTATTTCAGTTGATGTCAGTTCAGTCTATTCTCATACTGTACTACCCTTGTTAACAGTACAAGCTCAGTCCGTATTGAAACTTAAACATTTGACTTTTCTTCAGCATTTACTTGGTCTTAATTCATAATATACAGAAAAAAATCCTGTCTGCTCTGTTACAGTTGACCATTATCATTGAGCATCAGAATATTTTTGGGGGTTTGAACTTGGTGCTTTGTGCATGCTAGGCATATCCTCTGTCATTGACACAAATATTTCTATATACTTGCAGTGATGATCTAGATGTAAAATATTTTATTGACCTGGCAAAATAACTTTACATAGCACCCTTCAGAACATCATGATTTTAAATCATGCCTACGTTCTTAAATCATGACTACCTTCTTAGATTTATATTTTTGAAATGATTAAAGTAGGGGCCGGGGATTTAGCACAGTGTTACAACGTCTGCCTGGCAAGCCTGAGGTCTTAAGTTTGATTCCTGGTCCCCCCCCCCCCCCGCCCCAATAGATAAAAACTGTTTAAAAAATGATTAAAGTAAAAGAACATACAACAGTTCATTCCCTTTGTTCTAATCCCCCTCCATTTTTTTTAGTGTTTGATAATGCAGATAGCAACAAATAAGTATGTTTTTCCTTGTTCACAGTGTAGCAAACTATAAATTTTTATTTATTTATTTTTGGTATCTGGGATCGAACTCATGACGTCACATTTGCCAGGCAGGCGCTTATGCCACTGAACTAAATCTCCGGCTCTCAAACTATAAACTTTTGAATGTTTTCTTTATAACAAAATGGTGATCTTTCAGTTTAATGTGTAGCGTCTTTTTTTAAAGTGTAGGTAGTAAAATTATGCCTGGAAATATTGTAGTTTATTTGTGAATGTTATGTATTGTGAACATTTGAGTTGTCTTTTGCCATTAGCATTTTTAAGCTACTGAAACAACAGTATGTGATTAGCAAAAAAAAAATAAAAATTATATTGCTTTCCAGTGGGTGTGTCCCAGTAGGAGGCTGAGAATAAAAAGTACTTTCAGTGACATTTTTGTTGCAGTCAGGCATCTTTGTGTCTAAGCATAAACAGCTTCCCACATTGAATAGGAGGTAGAGGTGCAGAGCACACAGCTCCTTACTCTAAAAGAACACTGGGGTGAACGCTGAGCAGATCCAGAGATGGCATCTTCCTACAGGGAGTGCTACATGTTTCAACTTAAGTGTCCTCTTGTGAACTTTACTCCTGCATGAATTGCAGTTGTCTTTTTTTTTTTTTTCTCATACTCTCATCAGTATTGCCTATTATCTGTCTCCCTAAAAGTGATTCTCAAAGCGTGAACATTTTTTACATGGGCTGTTGACCATTTATATTCTGTGTTGTGTGTTTTCATCTGCCTCTTTCTAATTAACTTTAAAAAAGAAGATAAACATAATGTAAGATGTATTTTAACTTTTTTTTTCCAATATTGGGGAGTAAACCTAAGACCTCTGCACTGAGCTACATCCCTGAATCTTTTTTTTTTTGAATCTTTTTATTTTTTATTTTATTAGTATACATTTGCCATACATATTGATCACATTCATCATAAGGAATTACCTGTACTCATCATAAGGAATTACCTGTACGTAATATATCTTGTTTTTTCCCTATTCCCTCCCCCCCCTGCAAGCCTTCTTTCCATCCCCATTTACAAAAGCTTTGTTTTGATTTTTCTCCTCTCATTCTTTTTTTCATTTTCCCTCCCTTCTTTTCCCCATCACCCCTCTTTTGTTCTTCTTTCCATTTGAACATGTTCTTCCTGATTCCCAATAGCTACTATCCTCCAGTATGCTCCTTATTTACCCTTTGGGTTTCTCATACCAGGGAAACAGTCCAGTATTTAAACTTGTGTGTCCACTTTATTTCAATTAAGATTAGGGTCTCAAGCGGCATCTATTTTCCTACAAGTCATTCAAGTTTATCCTTCTTTATGGCAGGGTAGTATTCCACTGTGCATAAATAGCACATTTTCTTTATCCATTCATCTTTTGATGGGCATGTGGGCTGTTTTTCAGATTGAGCTATTATAAACTGTGCTGTTGTAAACAAGGGTGTGCATATATCACTGTGGTATGATGCTTTTGACTGTTTGGGACGCTGCCTTTAAGAGGAATGAATAGCTGGGTCAAAAATGGAACCTCTAATTCCAGTTTTTTTGAGGAATCTCCATACTGATTTATGCAATGATTGTACCAGTCTACTTTCCCACCAACAGTGAAGGATTCCTTTTCCCCCACAGCTCCGCCAGCATTTATTGTTGATTTCTTGATGATAACCTTTCTTTCTGAAGTGAGATGGAATGTCTGTTGTTTTAATTTGCATTTCTTGAATGACCAGTGATGTTGGGCTTTTTTTTCTTCATATATTTATTTGATGTTGTGTTTTTCTTTATCTGAAAAGTGTCTACTCAGCTCAGATGCACATTTTTGGGTTGGGTCTTTTTTTTTTTTTTTTTTTTTTTTTTTTTTTTTTTTTTTTTTTTTTTTTTTTGTGAGTAAGTCTTGCCAAGTAGACCCAGGCTTGCCTTGAACTCACAGCAGTCCTCTTGGCTCAGTCACCTGGTTGCTGGGATTACAGGTGTGCACCATGCCTGGCTGAATTGGGTCTTTAAATTTGGGGAAGGGGCCTGATTTTTTTTTTTTTTGTTTTTTGAGTTCTTTAGATATTATAGATGTTCGTCCTTTGTTTGAGGACAGCTTTTTAAAATTTTTATTTATTTACTGATTTCCTTAGTGAATTCAAGGCCAGTCTGAATTATATAGTGAAACCCTAGCTCAACAAACAAAACTTTTTAAAAACTCACCAAAATTTATTTTATTTTTATTTTTATTTATTTTTATTTCTTTTAAAATCTCACAAAGTTACTGAGTTGCTTAGGCTGGGCTCAAACTGAAGATCCTCCTGCCTCAGCCCTCAAGGGCTGGGCTTATAGGTGTGGGCCACTACACTCAGCTTTTTGGGGGTAGGGTATGGTGCATGCTGAGAATTGAACCCAGGGAGTGCTGGACTTCTTTTTGGTTTTTTGAGACAGAGTCTTCTCAGCTTTCCCAGACTGTGCTCCTTTCCTTCATCTTCCCAAGTAGCTAGGATTACAGGTATGTGTCACCACCTCCAGTTGAATTTGTTAAAGTACTATTTGGTGACGTTAAGTACATTGTCAGTGTTGTTGACCATCATCTCTTGCCATCTCCAGAACTTTGTCATCATCACAAACTGATTTCATCATCCCAAACTGAAACACTATTACATAGCTTCTTCTTCCCTCCCCTCCCCCAGCCTCTGGTAACGTGCTTCTGTTGTCTCTGAATTTGATTAATCTGGGCACCTTACTGGCTATCTAATGTTTTCAGGGTTCATTCGTAAGATCTTTAAAGTTTCTACTACTTGTTATGTAATTTATGGTGTAGAAACTTTGTTTTATCTAATTAGATCTCATTCTTTCTGAACTCTGAGTACTGTCTTTTGGGGTGGGTTTTTCTTTTTTTGGGGGGTGGGTACCGGTGATCGAACTCACAACCTTGCACTTCCCAGGCAGGTGCTTATGCCGCTGAGCTATATCCTCGGCCCTGGGGTGGAATTTGTTTGTTGTTTACTTTTTTTCCATTTTGAAACTTGAACCGAGGGGCTTGCGCATGTATAGGCAAGCAGTCCACACCTGAGCTTCATCCATGTATCCATCCATCCGTCTGTATGGCACCTGCAGCCTTCACATTGAGCTGTATGGCCATTGCTGTATTTTTATTTATTTATTTATTTATTTACCTATTTATTTATAGGTACCAGGGATCAAACTCACAACCTCGCACTTGCAAGGCAGGCGCTTATGCCACTGAGCTAAATTCCAGGCCCCCATTGCTTTATTTTTGAGACAGGGGGCCAGGGATTTAGCTCAGTGGCTTAAGCGCCTGCCTGGCAGGCGTGAGGTCGTGAGTTCAATCCCCATTACCAAAAATAAATAAATAGATAGATAGATAGATAGATAAATAAATAAAATGATGGAATATTTTTGAGACAGGATCTCACTGTCTAAATTGCCCAGGCTGGGCTCAAATTTGTGATCCTTCTTCTAGGTATGCCTACCATACCTGGCAGCAATTGGAGTATTTCTTGGAAAGATACTGTTTATTTCATTAACACCTCATGCTTGACTTTTTCTTTTGGCATCCTGGCAATATAATTTTTCAGTTGTGCCTTTTTTTTTTAATCCCCTTGTAAAGATACAGAAGAGTTGAAAGAATTGCACAGCAAGCACTGATATACTTACTACCTAGATTTTAGGGTTTAACACATTGTTGGTATTGATTTTGGTCTTATGCTGCTGCACCTAACCTCACTTGTTAATTTCTTCAAACTTTGAGATGTATTTGTTACTTAGAAAGCGATGGGCTTTTCTTGCTTTGTTTCTACACTGTACTTGATAGTCTTATGCACATACCTAGGGTATTTGGAATTAGTTGTTTTATAATATAAAGTACATATTTGGTTAGAGATTTATCAAGAATCCTAGGTTCATTTTTAAAGATAACAATTTATATTTTCCATTAGAAAAATTTGGGTTTTGTTCCCCGTATTACCAGCAATAATGTCAGAATGTTGATTTGTTTGTAGATCTAGATTAGTATCTGACCATATTTCTGATACAGTGAGCTTGAGCATATTTGACTATTCACTTTTTTGTTAATTGTCTATACATATCTTTAAGTCATTTCTTGGTAGTAATTTTTCAAGATTTTATATTTTGTAGTTCTTAATCAGTTGTTGGTTTTACTTCTTGAGGATGTGTTTCCAGTCTGATGTTATGATTCTTCTTCACAGAAGTTTTTTTAATATAGTCAGATATATACACTGTATAGTTTGCCTTTATCTAACAAACTCTTCTCCCTTCTGGGATTGTAAAGATTCTTTAAGCTTCAGTTTTACTTTTAAGTTTGGCTATTATAGTGGTATGTTGGTTCACAAACTTAATTCTTTCTGCAAGTCTGGTTGCAAGCATAGTACAAATATGCACAATAATGTAAATGTGCTTAATGCTACTGAATTGCAAGCATAGTTTGTGTACACTTGCAATTTGGTTGCAACCAGACTTGTGGAAAGAATTTAAGTTCATGAATCAAGACACCAATTGTAATTTACTTTTCAAGTCAGTTTCTAACTATCCCAGTAAGAATCCATGTGAAAAATGCCACATAGGAATTGAACTTTTTGTTACAGGTCATTCAGTGGTGTACCCACCACAAGGATGACCCCCCTCCTCCTGAGGATGATGAGAACAAAGAAAAGCGAACAGATGATATCCCTGTTTGGGACCAAGAATTCCTGAAAGTTGACCAAGGAACCCTTTTTGAACTTATTCTGGTATGTTTTTAATGTATAATTCTGTTCCATTGCCAATTCTTACAGAGTTAAATATGGTAAATTCGTTGGTACTGAAATTTAATTCTGTCTGAACTTATATTTAAATCCATTTGTGGTAAGATTTATCACTTTTATATTTTAATATTGTTGTGACTAATGTGTTTTGTTTTTGTTTGTTACCATGAAGTGGAAGTATAGTTGCTTTTTAGTAAATATTTATGTTTTTTAAAAACCCACATGGTAGTAGCCACTTTAAATGATCCAAAACAGTAAAAAGGCAGAGATGTCGGATCAGATTTAAAAAAACAAGGTTCAGCTGTGCTGTCTAACTTTATGTATGAAGGCACAACTAAAAGATGGAAAGGGGGGGGGAGCATGGTAACAAGCTCTAGTCCAAAAAAACAAAACAAAACAAAACAAAACAAAAACAGAGTGACTGTATTAAAGATTTTGAAGACTGTTAACAGGGATAAAGAGGGCTCTTTGAGCCAGGGATGTAGCTCAGTGGTGTAAGTGCTTGCCTGGCAAGTGCATGGTCCAAAGTTCAGTCTCTGGCACAAAAAAAGGGCATTTCATAGTGATATGGTTATCAGTGATATGGTTAATAGCACATAATCACAAACATCTACAGAGAAGCAAAACTTCTAGAAAATCGGGAGAGAGAGAAAATTAAATGTAATGTAAAAAATACATAAATCTGCAAGCATAGTTAGAAATTTCAATACTGGTTTCTTGCTAATTAGAAGTAGGCAGAGAATTAGTGGAGATACAAAAGACTTGAATAACACTATTAACTAACTTGTCTTAAATGATATCTGTAGCACACTACCTCTAAGGATAGCAGCATACACACTCTTTTCAGGATAATGCATGTCCTAGACCATAAGACAACTTTCATTCAAGTTATATGGAAGATGAGGCAGATCAATCGCAATTTCAGGACCACCCTGGCATACAGAGTGAAATCCTGTCTAAAAAAACCAAACCAACAAAAAATCAGTAACCGAAAGGGAGCTCGAAAAATCTGCAAATATTTAAAAACTAACAGATTTCTAAGTAATTTATAGGTCAGAGAAAAATCTTAAGTATTAAAGAATTTTCAACTAAATAGAAGTAAAACACCTGAAAAAACTGTGGAATGCAGCTAATGCAATACTCCAGGAAAATTGATAGCACTTATAACCACAATTAGGAAAGAACTTACTAGTGCGTTGGGTATGGTAACACACACCTGAGACAGGATTACAGGTTCAAGCTCATTCTAGGCAATTTAGCAAGACTCTGCCTCAAAAAATGAAAAAAGAGTCAGGTGTGGTGATGCACACCCTGTAGTGCTACCTGGGAAGCTGAGACAGGAGGACTGCCATGAATTCAAGGCCAGCCTGGGCTACATAGTGAGTTTAAGGCCAGCCTGAATTATAGAGTGAGACCCTGTCTTCTAAAAAAAAAGTGGCAGGGGGCAAAGACCCTGGGTTCTATTCCCAGTATGCCAAAAAAAAAAAAAAAAAAAAAGGTAGTGAAAAATATAATTAAAGTAAGCAGAAGACTAAGATTTTAAAAAAATTTTTTCCCAGAGTCTCATTATGTAGTTCAGGCTAGCTTTGAACTCACTGTATAGCCCAGGCTGACTGCAAACTTGGTAGTGATCGGTCTGCCTCAGCCTCCTAAGTGCTGGAATTACAGGAGTGCACCACCACATCTGCTGAAACAGTATTGAGTAGAAATTAATTTCCTAAAATTATAATTTCTTAACATTAGCACTTGAGGTATGGATTATCAGTAACTAATTTTGCATTTAGATTAAAACATCTCGTATACTTTCATGAAAATTACCATTTACAGGCAGCAAACTACTTAGACATCAAAGGTTTGCTTGATGTTACATGCAAGACTGTTGCCAATATGATCAAGGGGAAAACTCCTGAGGAGATTCGCAAGACCTTTAATATCAAAAATGACTTCACTGAAGAGGAGGAAGCCCAGGTAGGTACCATATAGTTTATCTTTGATCACATGCTTTTTATGAAAGTGAAAGAGATGCTTGTATCAAGGAGTCTTGATGCTTGGGGTTAATAGGTACTTCTGTGTCATCCTGCTCATGCTCTTACTGGTCTTAGTCGAAAGGCTTAGATAATACTGGTTTTTTTTACCATAAGAAAACAAGGTTTGATCCAGATGAACTCCTTCATATTAGTTCATTAGCACTTTCTAACTTTAGCACTTTTGGGGCCTTTTGTATAATCCATAAATACTTGACTTCACTCAAGCAGACCCAAAGCAAAAGGTTGCATATTTCAGAGCAGCTTAATGAATGGGGAAGAAACGAATAGATCAGAATGTTTTGTTGATTGTTGTGAACTGAAATTATGTGAATGAAATAATTGAATTTGCTAGCTTTGATGACAAATTAATTGCTTTACTTTTCTGAAAATTTCAGCAGAGGAAAATAAAAACCTGGGGAAACAAAGGGAATCAAGAGGTATCTTTACAATCTGATAGTTCTCCAATTATGGGTCTGTCTTACTTCGCAGGCGATTAATGAATTTGTATGGGGCTGCATGCAAGTCTTAGAAGAGTATTCAAGTTAAAGTATTGCTTATGTCTGTCTCTTGTAGGTACGCAAGGAGAACCAGTGGTGTGAAGAGAAGTGAAAAGTTGTGCCTGACACTGTAACACTATAAGGATTGTTCCAAATACTAGTTGCACTGCTCTGTTTATAATTGTTAATATTAGACAAACAATAGACAAATGCAGCGGCAAATCAGTTGTATTAGCATAATAATTGTCCTCATTGCATGTGTAGTTTGAGTACAGATTCCAAACCAATGGCTGAATTTCTTCTAGTCTGAGCAAAAGTTGCTGTTTTTCTTTACTCTGAATAAAACTGAACTGTGGGTTCTGTGTAGAAAGTCGACATTTTGAGCTTTCCCTCTTTTTGTAGAGTGATTTCTGCGTAGTTTATTGTCCATTTAACTTCAGTGAGCTTTTAAAAGTTGGCACTGTAAATAAAACAACTTGCAGAAAGTTTTCTGAAATAGAATTAACAAAATATTATCTTTATTCAGAAGATGGAAACTGGAAAAAGGCTACTTGAAGTAACTGTTCCAAGTGGGGTTATTTAGGACATCTTCCAACCTCCTAGCGTCAAGCAGTATCACTGGTATAGATTCGCCTGGATGTAGCAGGGCTGCCTTAGTTGGACCTGAGGACTTGTTCTATTTGTTTTTAAATTTTTAATCTTCTCAGCTTTGAATATGTTGCCTAGAAATTCAGTAACTACCAAGTTTGTGGTTTGGGGGAGAAATGTAACTAGACAGTTTGTTAGCTTTTCAATTAAAGACAACACTTAATTCATGTGGTATGTCATCTTTCTCTCATCACTGTTTCTGTGTAGGGAAAACTATTCACACTGCTTGCATATAAAAGGTAACAACCTTTAATATTAATAATATATGTGGCAAAAACTAGAAAACATCAATCATGAGTGCAAGATAATTTCAATAAAAAGTAGTTATGTAGTAGGTAGTAAATAATTTGCTTTTGTGGGTTTAAATATGTCTCTTAAATAAGTTAATTTGATTACATATATTTAGTTGAAAAGATTTTTAGGCTGTTCATGTTCTAGTTTGCCAGAGCAACTGGCACAACCAGAAGGTACTGATAGACTCTTCTGACTGACATTTCTATGGTTAACTGGACCCAGTGCTTCAGTTCTGAACACAAAATGGCACTGCCATTGTTTGTAGCTTTCCTTCTACAAGTGAATGAGTTTCGATGGTTTGAGATGGCTCTAATATTTTGATTCTCTTTTCTTGTGCTGTTTTCTTTCTTTCATAGTTGTCATCATCTGTATTCACATCATCATTATTATTATTTTTAACAAGATCTCACTATGTAGTTCAGGTTGGCCTGAACTTACTATGTAGCCTAGGCTGTTCTCAGACCCGTGGCAATCCTCCTGCCTCAGCCTTCTGAGTGCTGGGATTATAGGTGTGTGCCACCATGTCTGGCCTGTTGTATTCTTTTCACATTTATAGTGAACTATTCTGGCTAAGATCATTACTTGATAATACAGTGGTTTTACTTTACTTTTCACTTATCCCAAACTCACCTGAGCCTAGTGAAATCCAGTTTTCTCTACCAGAGGTAGCAAACTGCAATCTGGCTGTTTTTGCAGTTAGAGTGAAACGGCTTTTACATTGAGAATTTACATATAAAATATATATGCAACAGGAAATAACCTGAGCACGGTGGCACACAACTGTAATCCCAGCACTCACAAGGCAGAGGCAGGATTGCTGCAAAGGCAAGGCCAATCTGAGCTACATAGTAAGACCTTGTCTTCAAAACAAAACAAAAAACCATTCATTTTAAGTATGATAAATGGTATTATGATGATTGTGCTCTTTCCAATAAAATGAGAAGACTTTATGTTTACCAGGTCCCTAGTGAATTGTTTATACTTCAAATGATACGACATCTAGATTTGTTCAAAATATGAGAGGGCAGAAAGCGGGTAGGATTATAGATAGAAGACTGGCCATGGATTGATGATTATTGAAGCTGAGTAAAAATCTATCATTCTGTTTTGTCTGCTTTGGCATATGTTTGAAATTTTTCATAATAGAACATTTAAAATGCGAAAAACAAAAAAAATCCAGAAACTACATTTGACTAAATGCTTAATATTTACTGCCTTTCTTTGATTTTATAGAAAGTTTGCTGACCCTTGTGAGGACTCTCAGGAAATAAGTTTTCCATTTGTCCTGGTTAGGTAGGGAAAGTAGCAGTGTCGTCCTCTGCCAATTCCTGCTATAAGGATCTACTGCTGCTGAAAACATACCCACCTCACATAGCCCACGACTGTCCTCATGGAGTCAAGTCTTTGCTGAATGTGCATGTGTCGCGTTGGATTTGTACAGGAAGTACCCACTTCTGAGTCTGAGACAGCCTGTTACTGTACTAGCCTTAGACTAGTAACACTCAGGAGTGGTCAGTGTGGCTAGAGTAGCGTCACTACCCACAGCTAAAGAAACTGGGATGTTTCAGAGAGATTGGGCAAAGTAGTAGTTTGTGTTTTTGTGTCTTTCTTGACTTTTGTAGACAGAAGCCAAGAGCTGATCTGGAACTCCTGGGCTAAAGTGATCTCCTGCCTTCTGAGTAGTTGGATACATCCCAATAATCTTAGAGATCGGCTAGCTCCCCCAACAGAAAATAGGCAATTTATAGCTCTACTTTCCTACCCTTCTTTTTTCCCTGTTTCCTGCTATAGGTCCATTCTTCCTCTAGTATGTCTGTCAAGAGTGTTCCAGGCTCTCCCCTGCAGCAAGTGGCCTTTGCCCATCCATAGCAGCCACTCTTCAAGGGCACACACAAGGTTCTACCTTCTTAACTCTCAAGTGTTCTAAACAAAGGTAGGATGAAGCCTTACCTTGAAACCAGAGCCTTGCTTCTGCTTCTAGTGCCTGCATGACCTTGTGTAAGTTGGAAATAGTAGCTACAGTATACTGATATAGCTGTGTAATACCAGTCTGAAGCAGTCTGCTTATTAGCTGTTCCAAGGTTCAGTGAAAGGCTGTTTGTTGGCAAGACTTACCTCTTTTTAGCAGCATTGCTGTATCAATTTCTCTGTAAGGAACAGAAGAGATCACCATAAAATAACAGATTACAAAGCGTAATGATAAATCAGAAGAGTACTGCATTGGAGGGGAGAACTGGTGATAGCTTTGTTTGGCAAGTGGTTATTGTTGATGCACTATGAAGACGTGTTCCATTTACAGGTTCATATAGGAGAAAGAGGAATCTCTTTTTGTACTAGGACTCGAACTCATGACGTCATGCTTGCCAAGCAGGTGCCGTGCTACTGAACTGTATTCCTGGCCCAGTAACTCATTGGTGATTAACTTCAAGGATTATGCCCTTTATTTAGTCAGGAAAGATAGTGAAAGGAATTTAGGAGACTTGAGTAGCTCCCAGCTGGAATGGAAGAATGTTTATTACTTCTCTCTTCACCCGTGGAAAGTACATAGTTGCTGCCCACAGTGTGGTACTTTTTTAGTGATGAAGACTGACAATTCTTTGGCTTCTCAGCTTTTCATTGAATGTCATTTGTGATGTAAAAGTAAACCAAACCCTTTCTGAACGTTAGCTTGTTACTTTATTATGGGCTAAGGATGTTCCCTCTCAGTGTAATTCTTAAACTGTAGAAGCAAGTTCTGTCCTTTGACGTGTGTTGTATTTTTGTAGCTGACTTTCATAAGTCTGCCCTTAATATACAAAGAAGGTATTCCTTTATTTTTAAATTTTTCCAGATTCACAAAGGCGTCTCTTTAAGTTGGAGAACTCAGGAGCCTAAGTTTAAAACAAAGTGCCTCTGGTAGATTTGAGGTTTGAAACAAGAAGGTAATTGCAGTAATTGGAACTGGGAAGTTAATACAACCTAGGAATGGTAGTCTGCTTGAGTAGGTTACTGTTTCAAAGGACTAGTTCAGCTCTTTTATATAATGTGTTTGTATGTGTTTGTATGAATTAAAGAATGAAACCAAAAATGAATAGAAGAAAATAATAAACAGAAAACACAATCCCTTACCAAACTGTCAACATCATTTTTCATATAGATTAGCATTTTGGTTCTTAACATTTCTGTAAAAATACAAAAAATCAGAATAGTCTAAACAGCTTTGATAAAGGAATAAAATTAGAGCTCCAGCCCTCTCCAATTCCACAACTTACCACAGTTACACCAGTCATGACAAAATGGGATTGATAGCAAGATAGACAAATCACCAAAGTACCAATGTAAAGTCCCAAAATACGCAATCAATTGTAACAGACAATTGATTTGTGACAAAGATATAAAAGCATGTAAGTGGAGAAAGGATTGTATCCTCCGTAAATATACTGGAACAACTGGATATCCCCATGCAGAAAACCCAAACCTTATAGTATATCAAAAATTTCTTAAAACATTTAAAAGTCAACTCAAAATGGCTCACAGTGGGTTAGTTAAAGTGAAGGCAGGGGTGGCCTGAGTTGCTGCTTGGCTGAGATCATTCTTTTTGGGGCAAAATACATGTTTTTTTTCCTTATTATACTAACGAAACAATGTGATGATTATGTATGCGTGACATAATTTATTTCATTAATAAGTATGTTCTCAAGGCACATTCATTTACTTATAAAAATGCCCAGTTTTTCTTTATGGCTGAATAGTATTCCATTATATTAAAATAGCACATCTTTTTTATCTATTCTTAAGTCAGTGGGCATTTAGGTTGTTTCTAAGCTCTGGCTATTACAAACTGCTGCTGTATGGGCTGGGGATTTAGTTCAGTGGCACAAGTGCCTGCCCAGCAGGCATGAAGTCATGAGTTTGATCCCAGGTTCAAAAACAAAAACAAAACTGCAGCTATAAACATGGGTACACATATATCGTTGTGGTATGATGTTTTTAATTCTTTTGGGAAGATACCCAGAAGGGGAATAGCTGGATCGAATGGGACCTCCAAATTCTAGTTTTTTGAGGAATCTCCATGTTGATTTCCACAGTGGGTGCACCAGTCTGCATTCCCACCAACAATGGAGAAGGCTTTCTTTTTCCCCACAGCCCCTCCAGCATTTGTTAGTGGTTGATTTCTTAATACTAGCCATTCTTTCTGGGTAAGGTGAAGTCTCAGTGTGTATCTTAAATGCTACTTTTAACGTATTGGCCTAACAAATAGAGGAGTGTGATGTGACCTACTTCCCTTGCCCCTTTTATTCTGTTTCTTAGAAATGGATTCAGGAACTGATGATTCCTTTTCTTCCTTTGTGGAACAGAATGTAGAGAACTGTTCTGCGTTCCTGTACTTGGGACCGTTGTAGCCACTGGGCTGCTTGTGCCCCGAATCAGAGCAAGGCAGAATGTGAGATGATGGGAGCCATTCAAGAGCATGACAGCTTAAGCTGGGTGCCATGGTACACTCCCAGCGCTCTGGAAGCTGAGGCAGGAGAATTGTTGCAAGTTCGAGAACAACCTGGGTTATAAAGTTAGCTCAGGGCCAGCCCGAACTGCATAGCAAGACCCTGTCTCAAAAAGACAAAAACACAAAATTATAGCTCAGAAGAATCTAGTCACTGAGTTCTTGGGAAAGGGGGATACACTTTAGAACTGGGAGACATGGAAAAGGCCCTGTCTGTATCCACTTGCCCCTGGTTTAAGGACACTGCAGTAAGGAGAGCATCTGAGATCTGTACAGTGGTGCTTCGGTTCACAAACCACATTCATTCCACGATTCCAGGGAAAATGGCTGTGGGTGTCAGCTGATGCGGAGCTTATGAACATAAGCAAAATTCTACATTTTTCTGTTCAGGAACCAAATTATTTGCAAGCAGAAACGTTCATGAACTGAGGTATTACTGTATTACAAGGAGGTTTTTGGTCTGCCAATTGTCTGGGAAGGAATACAAGAAGGTGGGATGTAAGAGTATCCCGACCTGTAGTCTTTCAGAAAATGGAGTTGGTTCCTGGCTATGTAGAGGGAAGTTGAATTTGGGTTTGCAATTTCAAGTCACCCTCTGGCCTCCTAGGTTATGTGGCGGTGTGATTTGGGAGGATTTGTTTCCCTTTTGAAGTCAGGTTTTTTCTAAAAGGCTGGCCTGATTCTAACAAAATTGCCAAGGACCTGACCCCCCCCCCCCGCCCGCAACTACACAAAGGGTACATTGTTTATGGACCTGGTGTAGTCCGAATGAGACACCAAATCAGATGCAACTGCCAAGCCTTGCATAAGCCTTGATTAGAATGTAGTTTTTTGAAACAACTAGGCCAGTAGCCAGAGTGGAATACTTCAAAATGGGACAGATGTCCAGAGAGTGGACCAGCACCCTCCCAGAAAGATGCCAGTCTGGGATTACAACCTCCAGTGACCTACTTTAGACACTACTGTGGAAGATGACTTCGTGTTTTTTGACATAAAATCCAAAAACTGTTTGTGTATAGCCCAGTGGATGGTCTCCTGTGAAACAGTACTTGCTCACCATTTGGTATCTAGTGGTTGTCTGGCTTACTGAGGTGGCTGTGAACCTTTCACATTCATGAAGGTCTCAGGAAGTTACAGTATCTGGCTGAAAGTGCCTTGTGCAAAGTAGGTTGTGGGCCGGGCATACGGCTCAGCAGCGTGTGCACACCTGCCTGGCTAGCCAAGGTCCTGAGTTAATTCCCCATATTGAAAAGTATGTTGTGGATTACCATCACACTTCATATAAAAGAAACAAAACTAGTTGAAGTGCCTTGACAGACTGCTTACTGAAGTATCTTAAGATTTGATGATGGCAGACTCAGGAACTTTTGTTGTCCTTGAAATAGAATATGCACATGGAGTGATTTTTCTGTCTTCTCTCAGGGAAGCAGAGCCTCTTGGTCAAATGTGCATTTCAGGCTGGACTCTTTTCAGGGTTCCTTAGGGTGCTGGGGAGCAGTATGGCCTGCGCTGTTGTGGGGTCACAGGATTAAGAGCTAAGTCTGAAATGGGAGCCGATACCTGGCATGAGCCTGGCTGCAGGAGTGAGCAGGGCCTGGCCCGTTCATGAGACGATGGGTTAGCTGGCTCTGCAGCCCGGAGGTCTTAGGCACCTGTGCCCCACGGGGAGAATAGGCTCAGTCTTGTGCCTGCACAGGAGGGCAGGGGAAGATGAGCACCATGCTGTCACTTGATGGTTTGTTCAGGATCAGACTTGGAAGCAAACCCAATAAAAAGTATCTTTATTCTCAAGTTAAAAAATGTTCTATGATAATGCATTAACAATATAAAAATACTTTGCTACATTGATCCATTTTTCTAAGATTTGTTGCAACACTATGCTAGAACATGTGAACTTTGCATTCTGAGTAGGACTAAGGCTTTTATTTAGGAAAGTGTGAATACAGAGACAACCCTTTTCTTTGGCTTCAGGTTATGTACACAGTGAGGAGGCAAAAAACAAAACCATTAAATTAGAAAAAGATTTGTTTTTCAAGGCTCAGGATTGAAGCTTGGCTCAAAAATGGATTAAAGTAGGCTGTGGTGACAGCCTCTGTGCACCTCGAGCACTTTCTGGAGTCCCATGTTGGTAGCGGTGGTCTTCCTTCCTGCAGCCCCGGTGTGGATGCTGGGGGCAGGCCCTGGCTGTCGGGAGGTTGAGATTTGCACTCTCAGCTGCCCGTGGGTCGGCTCTGCCCACAGTGAAGCTGGAAACGGCACTGGCACTGCAGAAAAGGCGCTGTGAGAGGGAGAGTCGTGCACTGGAGTGGGGCCAGGACCTCTTCCAGCTGTTGAAATGAGGCTGCCTGGGGCCCTGGTGTCAGCGCTTCTTGGGCTGCCGAGTCTCTCAGGTACATTCCACGTCACAGAACTAGAGGCTGTTCCTGTTGCCATGTGGATAGGCCCAGACTCCTTTCCCTGTTCCTCTAGTCAGCTCGTGGGCAGCAGCTGTTCTGTGTGAATAGAGCTTCCCAGGCCTCAGAGAAGAGCTGTTACTCCGAGCTTTGTGGGTGCTGCCTGATCAGCCGGCTCGTTCTTGGTCCCAGAAGTGTCTGGGATGGGGAGGCTGTGGCCCAGGGGGACAGGGAGGCACAGGTAGGAGGGTGGCTGGGCTGTGACCAGTCCGTCTATAACTCAAGGCACAAAGGCAAGGGAGGCAGGGGCATCTGGCTATCAGACAAACGGTCAAAAACAAAACAGATGCAGGGTGCTGCTGTCACCGGATGCCCTTACTGAGATGCTGTGTTGACAGAGTTGGTCCCACCGCTTGCGCGGTTTACAGGCAGGTATGCAGCCTTTGGGCTGGCTTGAGAGGCGCTGACGGGCCCAGGCCAGCTTTCCGTGCCTTTCCTGGAGGGGCAGGGCCCGAGGTGCTAGGCTGCCTGGCGCTGGGGCTCCTGCTGCTGAACCTGTGTGCTCTGCAGGATGCCGCAGGGGGCCTGCGGGGCTCCAAGGGCTGGGAGGCAGAGGGCAGTGGAGAGACCAGGGGGTGCTGGTGCCGGCTCCACAGGGCTAGCGAGCAGTTCTGTGGGGAAGGGGGGCAGCAGCAGGTACGAGGGTGAGTCCGGGGGAGCTGGGGAGCTGGGGCAGCCTAGAGCACTGTCATCGGAAGGAATGGGGCTGGGGCAGCGGCCTTCTCCGGGTAAGTACCGAATGCATTTCTTTTTCCTCCTAGGAATAGTGGAGAGAGTTATCTGTAAACAGAGGGTGGGTTCATAGTCACACACCACAACCGAAACACGCTGGCCCTGCACAGGCCCGGCTGACCTCATCCTCTCCCAGGACCTGGGTGCTGCGCCTGCACTCCCAGACCTCAAATAGCCCTACCCCTCTGCAGTGCCTGGCCTGTTCCTATGGAGGGTGCAGCCTAGCACACCCACAGGCTGGCAGGGGGCCTCCTGGAGCCAGGCCTGCGGGCATCTCGTGTGGGTCTTTGAACTTCAGCTCCACGTTTGTGAGCTCAGATCTGCAGGGTCCACAGCGCTAGCAGCTCTCTCTCGAATTAAACGGGGCTGCCATACTGAGGACTCTTGTGGAATCCCAGGGCTGGACTGGATGAAGGAAGAGGGAACAGCGTAACTCACCCATCACCCCCCAGGGTTCTCTAGGTCACACGGGCCTTGGGAGCAGCGTGGAATGAAGGCATGGGACCTCTGATGGGATTGTTGCCCCTGTGCGCACTGCTCAGTGCGCCCCACTGCCAGTGCCTTCTTGGGAAGGGCCAGACACGTTTCTGAGCCATGTCCTTAGGCGCTGCTCGGGCTGGTCTGAACTGAGATGAGGCCACTCTAACCACTTGGCAGGTAACTCTTCATACCCACGAGCGCTGCCTGCTGTATGGTGCCTCAGCCCCAGCGTACCACTGCTTCCCCCTCCTACCCCTCCAGCCCTTGTCTCTGTAGGTACAAGGTAGCAAGTTGTGTGACTGTGGGCACCCAGGCTGTTACCATCCTGTTCTCAGACTGAAGGCGCAGGGATTCTGCCATGAAGTGGCAAAACCGGAGGGCCGTGACCTGGAAGTCTGCAGGCGGGCAGCCCCCCCCCCATGACAGATGTGAGGTTTTCCTGCTGAGAACCGTGAGGCCTGGCTGGCACCTGAGGTGCCTGCATAAGCTCGCACTCCTTCCACCTAGACCCAAGCGGTTTACCCCAAAGCTGAGTTACAGCTCCTCACATTCTTAAGGCACAGGTTCCCCTATTTCCTGGAGGTGCGGGGGTGCTGAGGGGCTGGGGTGGGGGCTGCAGGCCCAGCAGAATGTGTGCAGTCAGGGAAGCAGCTTAAAGCGAAGGGAGAAGGAAGGTGGGGACAAACCCACCTGCACGGGCCACACCAATCCGTCTGCTGGTTGAGGCCAAAGCGAGCGCGGCATTTCTTAGGTGAGCCGGGGTCTGCTTACAGCCATGCCAGAGAGGCAGAGCAGGGCAGGGGCGAGGAGGCAGGCAGGCAGCAGGGCACAGCAGGGCCCAGAGAGAAGAGGGGACATCGGTATTAGCTGGTGACAGACACCCCCAGCCCCCATAGGCAGAGGGACGCTGTGGCACAGCCAGCCCCGGCGGGGTGCCCTGCGGGGCAGTGCAGGGGGGAGGACGGCAGGATGGGAAAGTGAGGAGACCCCAGGCTGTTCTTAGTGTGGCTGGGGACAGGTCCAGTCTGGAGGCCGCGGACGAGCCTGATGAGGCTTGGGCGAGCTGGCCCCTTCTGCTCTGGCACTATCTACTCCTTCCCACCTGCCTGCCTCTGTCCTCTCCGTGACTGTCTCCCTTTAAGGCATAACACACGGCCATAGCTTCGACCTGTTACACACTGCTCCCTACAAGAGGGGCCGTCCTGGCCCTGGAAGTGGGCACTCGGGACTGCTTGCTGTGTCCCAGTCCTCCCCTCCAGCAGTCAGGGCGTGCAGGCCGAGTCAGCAGAGCTGGGCACGAGAACCCGCTCACCAGAGGCCTACAGCAGCACACGCGCTTGCCGAATGCTCAAGTGCTTGGAGCCACCCTGAAAAATGGGGATGGGATGGGGAGCCCACTGGCACAATGTGCCAGCACGCACTGTCTACCCTAACTGCTCTGCAGAGGTCTGCTGCGAACAGGCTGGCAGAGGGGGCGAGGGCACGCTCCTTCACAGACTCTCCGCTGTTCCTGCGCGCCTGCCCAGGCATCTGACTTGTGAGGCGCAGGCCTCGTGTGTGGGGCCCAGGCCATGAATGTTCTCAGCCAAGCACACTGCTCCTTGTGCCTCCACTCCTACCGCCGTCGGGCCTCACCTGAGGCGGACTCCTGATGCTTCTCCCGAGAACGCCTCTTCTTCTTCCCCTGTGGGGAGCACAGGGAGGGTGTTCAGAGGTGGGGGCATGAATTGCCGGCAGGGTCTGGGCACTGGGGCCTCCACTCCTTTAAGGCCTGACTGCAGTTCCTGCCAGACTGCTGCCTGGTACCTTTGGGCCTTTCCCCTCCCGATCTGCTATCGGGGGCAGGTCCAGTCTGGAGGCTGTGGACAAGCCTGGAGAGGCTTGGGTGAGCTGGCCCCTTCTGTCCTGGTACTGAGAGTTCCAGGCCCCTTCCTCCCTGCAGGCCTTAGCAAAGTACAAGTCAACAGCCTGGCGTAGCGGGCCGAGGCGTGGGAGGGAGCACGCAGCCTCCCTTCTAGGGACACATCCTGGCCACACACAGCCTACCTCACCTATAGGGCAGGTCTGTACCCGATTCCCTGCTCACAGGAGTCCCCTGCCCACCCTGCTGGGTGCCGGGCCACTCACGTAGTTGTCCCGCGCCGACCAGCCTGGGTATAGCTGCATGTGCAGCTGCCGCTCCTTACGGGCCAGCTCATAGTACTTGGCCTGCTCTTCCCGAGACAGCGCATGCCACTGTGACAGGGAGAGGCGTGGACGGGGCATCAGGGGAGCCCCAGGGCCCTGGGGCTCCGCGCTGCCCCCAACAGCCATGGCCTTACCCTGCGGCCCAGGATCTGGTTGATGGCTGCGCTCTCCTTGAGCGTGCACTCCGCGATCACCTTGGCCCGCATCTCCTTCATGTACAGCATGAATGCGTTGAGGGGCTTCTTGATGGTCGGCTTCTTGGCCTCCTTCTCTGCCTTGGATTCCGCCTGTGTCTTCCTGAGAGGCAGACACCCCGCTGCTGGGAAGCACCCGCCCCAGTGCCTGTGCCTGCCGCCCCAGTCCCTCTCGCCCATTTGCACTCACAGGCCACGGTCATAGGGCTGCAGATCCTGCTTCCCTGAGGAGGGCACGATGGCCGGGTGGGGGATGGCAGCTGGGTGCCCGGGCACGCCCGAGCCCAGCATCAGCGAAGGATGCGTGAACCTGGGGGTGCGAGGAGAGTTAGTGCTGAGCCAGAAAGTGTGGGCCAGGCCTCGGGACACACGGAAGCCCCCACACAGTGCACAAGGACATAGTGAATGGACACGTCACTCCGGGGCTGCACGCCAGTGCACGGAGACACACACAGTGCGGAAAGAGTGCTCCTGCGCTGCTGCTACAGAATAAAATGTAGGCACTGTCAGCACGTCTAGCGGCATCTCTAGTCTTGTGTCCCAACACTCCCCACCCCTGGCCAGCTCCTGCTGTCGGGTCCCACTCTCGGAAGGCGTTGCCTTTCCCATGAGGTGCGCTCTTCTGACCCAGCAGGCCTGGCTGGGGCTTCCTCATTAGCCATTTGGCCCATGTGGCTGCTGGCGCTGTGTGGAAACCTCCTACCCTGGGCTGTGACCTCCAGGGGCTAGAAACGCCTGTCAAATCCCTTGCTGTTGCGGCCAGGCACTAGGTCTATCCCTGGAGATTAGCTGAGAAGAGACCCATGCACACTCATCCCTACCTCACTTCCTTGTGCCTGCAGACCCTTCTGCCCTTTGTGACCTGCATGGCTGTGGGGTCCCTGAGCAGGCAGTCCCCGAGGGACAGAGCCTGGGGACACTCATGTGAAAGGTGCCATGCAGCTCGGGCAGTGCTGGGGGACTGGCCCAGCAGTGTGCACAGGCCTCCGTGCACAGGCTGAACCATGAGTGCGCTCCTGTCCTGGCCGTGCTGTGCTGCTCTGTGGCATGGGCTGAGGCCTCTTATAGCCCGAGCTTCCTTCTGAGGCACAGGGCAGCAGAGGGCTGCAGGATGACAGACGGACAGATGGACAAATGACTAACACAGGGTAAGCACTAGCCTGAGCATGGCCTTGTGTGGGCACTGAAGCCTGGGCAACAGGAAGCAGGCGCCTGGCTGCGGGGGTAGGGGACTCACCTTGGGTAGGGGGCGCCAGGGGCTGCAGTGGGGGCAGGGAAGTGCTGTCTATATCCGCAGGAAGGGGACAGGGGGTAGAGAGGAGGGCTGGGCCTGTGGTCAGGAGAGACAGCTGTTAGCAGTGTGGCTGCCAGCCAATGAGGGGGCCTTTCACATCTTGCTTGGCCTGACTGTAACTTGGAGCCAGATGGGCCTCTGCTGGGATGGTGCCGGTGTGTTTCAAGCATCTGCCACCAGGGGGCAGTGTGCACCGCTATTTCCCCCTGCTCACCTGAAGGGGTACTGAAGGGGTGGACATGGCAGCCTTCTGGGTCCTGACTAAGCCTCCTAGGTTTCCTTGCCGGCACAGAGCTGACGCTGGTCCTGGGGCCTTCACACCCAATTTGCCTGTTTCAACTTACCCTTCAGGTGTTGTGTAGCTAAGTGACACCTTTTCCCCAAAAGCCCAGAGGTCCCAAGCTGGATGAGAGCCCCTTGGGGCTCCTATAGGCCCCAGAGGGATGCTAGCAGTGCCTGTCACTGCCTGGCTTCTCGCCTGGGTCGCTCTGAGGCAAACTGAGGGGAGGAACCTAAGTACCAGGCAGCTTCTGTGGTGTTTCTCTGGGGCACAGAATCTGGCCTGGTGCATGGTAGTGCTCAGTGCAAAGGAGGCCGAAGCACCCCAGCTTTTCTCCCGGCAGCCAGGTGCCTCCTGAAGGAGCTGAGAACACAGGGGACCCCTCTCCCCGGGCCACGAGACACTCAGGAGATCCTCATGGATAAACACCCTGCCTTTATGCTCAGGCCTATAGGGCTCCAAAGAGCTGTGCTGAGCTGTGCTACTCCTTGTCTCTACTTAGAGTGGGGCTTTGTGCAGAGGATCTGGAAATGAGCAGAGGCTGGGCACGAGTGAAGCAGCCATGCAAAGACACTGGCGGCCCTGTCTTCCTGGGAAGCCTGCCCTTGCCTCAGCCCAGAGACTGGAGACCGACCAGTCACACTGTGGTCCATGAGCGAAAGGCCAGCTGGCCTGCTGAGGTCCAGTTCTAGCTGAGAGCAGACTCTCTGGCCTGCAGCTAGGCCTGCTGACCTGTGGCTTCAGCCTGCCTCCTGGCCGTGCCTTGGGAGACCCAGCAAACAAGCCGGTCCCTCAGGCCAAGGGACCTCACTCCTTGAGCGGCTAGTACGGAAGGGGCCAACCAGCACTGTGGCCCGGGGAAGCATCACCTGCCACCAGGAAGCTGAGAGAGAGGCAGCCCCTTCTCTGGCCTACCTTCTCTTCCTCACCTACTCATGGCTCTGTGGGCCCTGAACGACCCAGAGTTCTCCCGGGAAGGACAGCGTGGGTGCTACAGAGCTGGGACCAACAGCCAGCTGTCCTGCCTCCCCAGAGGAAGTGTGTCAAGCTACTTGCAGCATGTCCAGGGAGCCTTGAGAACCCCTAGTTTGGAACTGGTTGTGGGGTGCCCGGCACAGAGAGGTGGAAGAGGAAGGTGGAGGGGTAGGTTTGGCTCTAGGCGGCACCTCCCCGGCTGGGCCACACTCACCAGCTCACGGTGTGGGGAAGCTGTCCCATGCTGCCTGAGGTCAGAGAGTAGAAGCCAGAGAGCTCAGGAGTCTGCAGAGGCCTGTGAACGCCTGCAGTGGAAAGGGACAGCGACCAGGTAAGGAGCCTTCCACAGGGAACCCCAAGGTCTTCCTCCCTCTGCTGCCTTCCCCACTGCTTTGCAACTGGGGACCCTGCCAGGTCCTGTCGGGCTTTGGGGCAGGAGGCAGGGCCCCCGGACTGGACGGACCTGGCCTGCAGAGCCGTGCACCGCCTGCCCCCTGGGTTGAATCAGCAGGTTTTCCACAGCTGACAGCGGTGGATTTCAGAATGACTTGAGCTGAGGCTGAGGTGAATCAGCCATCACAACCACCACTTTCCATTTTCACGCTGGGGGAGGGAAGGGCCACCAGCTTTACAGTGAGTGGTACAGGGAGGCTGCTCTCAGACTGGCCATGAGCTGTCACGCTGCGGCGACCCGGGGCCACCTCTCCTGCCTCCTGGTATCCCTAGATCCCTAGCCGATCCTTCTGGCATGTTCTGTGGGCCTTGTCTGCTCAGGCCCTGCCCCCCGCCCAGGCTGTACCTTGCTTTTGGCTGATGTCCGCAGGGGCCTGAGTGGGGTGCGGGCTGCTGAAATGTTCGTAGAGAGGAGAGAGTTGGGGGACGCTGTGGGGGGGCTGGCTGGCCTTGTGCTGGAAATGAGAACAGGCAGGTGAGCGTAGGGTGTCCCCAGGGGAGGCAGCATGGGTGAAGGCACAGGCAGAGACCTGCACTGTGTCCGGGGTGCCATCCTCCTGCCCCCTGCTGCCCGGCCCAGGCAGTCCCACTTCTGTGGAGCTGCGGAAGACCGGGAAGGCATGTTGCTCCTGTCCAGCTACGTAGCCTTAGCCTGTTGGTGCCAGGGACCCCCAGTTTCCCAGCAGCATATGTACAGGACTGTACCAGGCCGCCAGCCTCAGACTGCAGGGTCTGAACGCTTCCCTCTTTGGCCCCAAGGCTGTGCTGGCTGCATCTGCCCCAGCCTACCACGTACCCACTGGGTGCTAACTCAGGGCAGGGGCCCGGCTTCCTCCAGGGCCAACGTGCCCAGTCCCCATGCAGTCCAGCCATGGGGAGTTGCTGCCGGGCACCCGCTGGCTGTGTACCAGTGTGTACCAGGCTGCTGGGCTTCCCATCAGCAAAGGCTGCTGTGTCTGCCAGCGCAGGTGAGCAACCCCAGCTCACATCCCACAAGAGAAGGGGATGTTTTGGGTCAGACAGGAACTTGAGGCTGTGGCCTCAGGGTAATGAGGGCGTCCAGCGCAGGCGCCCCAGCACTTGTCTCAGAGGGTCCGGGCTGAGAACAGACGGATGGCATGGTGTGGGCGCCCCAGGGGGCACAGGCTCCTTCCTCACCTCCAGGCAGGGACCTGGGCAGACCCCCTTCCCTGGGTCCCTCCCTCCAGGCTATGAGGTACACCTTGCCTCAGCCACCCATCCCTGGGGGACAAGGGTGATGTACCCACGAGTAGCTGGCCACGGAGATGGGAGGAGCAGCAGTGGGTGTGTGGGCCTGTGATATCTGCTGGCCAGGCACTGTGCCAGGTTCCCTGGAGCTGTCTGCAACGCCGTGCCAGCTACCACCTTGCGCCTCACCTCCCTTTGTAGACCCCTCTGCAGACCTGTCCCCACGCACCACCTCCAGCTCCCAGCACTCATCTCCTTTCCCTCATCTGGGCAACCCTGTCCCACCCCATCCAGAGTTTTAGGGAGCAGAGCTGGACCCATTGAAGCAGGAAGCTGCTTGAAAAGCCCTGAGCCCTTTGATCCCACCAGGTCCCCAGGACAGTGCTGTCTGTGCTTCAGGCCCCGCTGACAGCCAGCTTGACACCAACCACTGCCTCAGGGTGCACATGCCTTATCCCAACCTCCTCTGTCCGCTCACAAACCAGGGGCTGGCGTCCCCGCTCCTGCTTCAGAGCAAGCCCAGGTCTAGGCCTCGGCCCAGGCTTTCGGGTCTCAGGACCTAGGAGGCCCACGCAGCGTGGAGGGAAGCTGGGACTGGGAACCAGGTGCTGGCTTTGGGGAGACAGCCGCAGGGTCCCCGCTCTGCCCAGAGGGCTTCTTCCCAGCCTGAAGAACAGCCTACGCCCGGCCGGCAGCCTCAGCAGGTGCAGGCTCCTGGCTGCGGGTGCTGTGCTGAGCCTGGCTGGGGTCGAGCTTTACTACCTGAGCCCCAGGCACAGCACAGCCAGGCCTGCCGCGCATGTGTGGGCGAGGGGCTCCTCCTGTTGACTAGCCTTCCTCCGGAAGCGGGGGACAGTGTCATTCGAGTCTGCAGCCAGCACCTAGAGGCCCAGGGTGGCCAGGGATGCCGGGCAGCCACGGAGGGCTGGGCCAGTCGGGCCAGTGCTTCCTACGCTCACGCGGGCTGCCTCACCAGCCCCTGGGTCAGGGGAACGTCCTGCTCCGGGGCTCAGACACAGGCTGCCTGGGGCCAGGCTTCCCAGACGGTGGGGTAGGGTGGGGCCACCACAGGCCTGGCAAATGTCAGGGAGCCTGGTGACTGTGGGGGGGGGGAATGGCGTGGGCTGGCTGTCGCCTGCACTCGTGCCCCAGCACCACCTCACCTCCCTACTCCTCCCCTCGGGGCTGCAGAGGACGCTCAGAGTGGATTCAAGCGCTGGCCACATCCCTCATCAGGCCAGCCTCCAGCGGTGCCTAGTGCCTGAGCTTGCTCCAGAGGGGACAGGACAGTTCTTACTGCTCAAGGGCACTTACCACTACCAGCTGAAGCCCACGCCCCAGGGGCTCCCCTCTGCTCAAGCAGACGTCCCCGGGAGCCTTTCTGCCTCTTTGGCAAGGGGTGGTACCGAGGGGTGCCCAAGAAGGTCTCCTCTGCCCAGAAGTCATGCTCCAGCCTGCCTCAGCCCCCTCCTGTCACCCCCACTTCCTGTAGGCTCAGGTGAAAAATAAACACAGTTGGCGCTTTCCCTGCAGACCGCAGAGGTCTGCTGCTCTGGGCTGTGCACGCCGGGGCCCCACCGCCGCCAGAGAAACTCCCTCGCCTCTGACGGTTGGCTCTGAAAACCCCCATGGCCTTGGGCCCCACATCACTTTCCCAGTGAAGAAAGTTGCTGTTTCCTCTGGGCCGAAGCAACTTTCAGGGCTGGAGCCAGCCCTGCCCAGCAGCTCCCAGTGTGGGGGGACAGGGACGGTAGCAGGCAGGCACGCAGCTGGCCAGAGGGTGACAAGGCCTGTGAAAGCTGGGCCAAGCAAGGTCTGAGGCGGGGCAGCACCTGCTCCCGGCAACTGAGTGTTTACCACATGCAGGCCCTACTGGGCCTGGGCGCTGGGCGCTCGGAGTTTCATCCTGATTCTCCTAAGAGCACCTGAGTATGCAGGTACAGGGATGTCCCCACTAACAGGCAAGGGAGCTAAAGCTCGAGGTCACGAGGTTGTAAGTGGCCGAGTTTCGATGCCACCGCTCCACTGAAAAGGGTCACTGCAGAAGAGTAGCCAGTCTCCCCTTCTGCAGCCAAGCAATGCTTCTGCAAGGCTCTGGGGCCCTCGGGACAGGGGTTCTGGCCTACCTGGCAATGACAGCTGGACACCGTCCCCAAGCCCTGGCCAGCTGCCCCTGCTGGCCGCACAGGCCCACTCCTCCTCTGCCTGCACGCCTTCCTTGCATCTGCACCTCTACCCATGCTTTCCTCCCCAGCTTTCTGCGTCCCCTCCTGGTTTCTCCTAGGGGGGCTCCTTATCCAGTCCTGGGCTACATCCTGGAGAGGCTCCTCCGGGCACATGTTGGCCTGGACAGATGGTTTTTTTTTTTTTTTTTTTGGTACCAGGGATCAAACTCATGACCTCGTGCTTGCCAGGCAGGCACTTATGCCACTGAACTAAATCTCCGACCCAGGACAGATGGGTATTATTCTGTTCACTGGCGCACAATGGTAAGGCTGAGTAATACACACGCCACGTGTGACAGCCTGTTTGAGGAAGGCCCTGTCCTTCCCACCTCACTCGTCACCTGTATCTCTTGGCCTGCACCGTCAGTGCTGGCCCCCCCGTGATCTCTCAGGATACTCGGGATGCCACCTTGTTTCTTCCTCCCCTGCGCTCTACTGCAGTCTGGGGTGAGGGGTGACTACCATTTGGCACAGCCGGTTCCCCAATTCCCATCATCCTCCTGGCCGGGGGCCTTTCCTACCCTGGCATCCTGAGTGGTCCCCCGGCCATGCCTGCCCTCCCTGCTATGCGCTGAGCCACCACACTGTACGGCCTGCATCTCTGTTTGCCTCTTCCCCTCCCTGGTGTCTAGATTGTGCCCTGAACCGTTTTCACTGAAAGAATTGGATCCGGGCCTTCGAGGTGACATCTCTAGCAGTGTGGGTGGCTCAGGGCCCAGAGTGAGCAGTGTTTGGGGAGCACACAGCAGTGGCACTGGGTGAAGGGCTCCGGCGGGGGCTGGCACATGGGTTCAGCAGCCCGCTGGAAGGCTGTGGGAAGCTGGGAATACCCTGCCTGACACCTGAGACCCAGGGCTGCCTCCTATGCCCACCTCTGCTGCCTCCAATGTGCTGGGAATGAGGACGACCAACAGAAATCAGGGCAGTCGCTAGCTCACATGGTCCCTGTCCACAGAGGTCCCTGCCGGGCCACCTGACGTGAGATGCATCGTGCAGGCTGGTCAGCCTCAGCCTGCCTCCCCTGGACACCCACAGGCGGCCCGCTCGACGGATCCTTCTAGACTGCACTTCTCTTCCCTGTTTTGCCAAGAGCCAAGTTCCAGGGCTGGGCCTCCCGGCTCTGGGCCCACTGGGCAGCCCCACAGCGGCTTGGGCCTGCGCACCAGTGAAGCTTCGGTGCCCAGGCACTGCTGAGGTGGGTGCTCCCCAAGGCCTGGGGTTGTCCCTAGTAAGGAGCAGGGCCCCAGACCTTCCAAAGGGACCCAGTGGGCAGGCCTGGGTTTGTGGGTTCTTCCTACTCCTATTTCTGCAGATGCCAACGGAGCCAGGCTGGGGGAGCCCTGCTGCGCACTTTCCTCCAGCCTCGCTGCAGGTCCTGCTGCCCGGGACACAGTGCTCTCCCCAGAGGACAGCCTGCCAGCTCCTCGCCCCCAGCACACCACAGGCCATGTGCCCCACGCCCACCGAGGAGCACAGAGCCATGGCCAAGCAGCTGGCCAGGCCACGCCCTCCTGGACCGGGAGCTTCAGTCCCACCTGCCAGGTAGCACATGCGGCCAATGTGCAGTCATCCTGCCTCCACTTCAGGTAGTGGCTGCTGCGGGGGAGGCGAGGTGAAGTGAGCACTGAGGTGCCTGCACAGCCTCTGCAGACCGCAACACTGTGTGGGCCGGCCTGGCCTGGCCCTGAGGCCCCTCGGAACCTGAGAGGCCTGGGCTGAGCGGTTTCTGCGCTCTCTTTACTTGCATTTTGTTTCCTCCTCTTGAGGTGAACGCCCCTCAGGGCAGGATGTTTTCAGAGGAAAATGCAAGCTTCCGGGAGCTGCTGCAGCTGGGGTGCTGCTGACACTGCACCCCAGCCGGGGACGCTGCAACAGTCCAGGCCAGCATTCCTGCAACCCAGGTGGTCACTCCTGGCTCCTCCTCTGCACCCAGCAGTCCAGGAGCCCACCGTGGGCCAAGGTGGCCGGCCTGGCCTCGGCAAAGGGAAAGTGAGGCTTGGATGCAGAGGAGCCACTCTGTACCCCTGGACTTTGCAGAAAAGGCAGGAGGGAAAGAGCAGAGAGCGCCCGCTCCTGTGATGCCCATCCCAAGCACCCCACCCGGGACCTCTCTGCTCCCCCAGCCCCTCCATATGCAAGTAGACACCAGGCAGATGTCGCTGCTGGTGAGGAAGGTGGAGCACAGGGATGTGAACGACATACCCGATGTCTCGGGGTCCGAGGTGCCAGATCTCGATCTGAACCTGGCCCTGTCGGGTTCCTGGCAGGACAGTCTGCCTTGCAGCCACAGGCCTCCCAGGTGACACTTGTGACAACTTCCTAGAAGCAAGCCAGTGGGCAGAGGGCTCCAGCCCATGAGAAAGCGCCCACAGGAGCCGAAGCCCCTGAGAGGTCATGGGTCCCGTAGGGGCTTCCGTGTGTCCCTGTGTACAGCTGGGAAGAAGGGACAGGGCCGGGGGGCTGGGCTCTGCTGCAGAGCAGGGTGGCCCAGGAGGTGGGGGGGCTGCAGAAGGTGCTGGGCCATGGGGGCCCTGGCGCGGGCAAAGGAAGCCCAGACTGCACTCTCACCCCTGCACCGTTCCCCAGGTGAGGCCCCCATGGCTCAACTATCCGGACACTTGCTTGGTGTAGACCCTCAGTGCCACCACCAGCCAAGGCCCTCCAGGATCTGCGTGGACTTGGCCCGGCACTTTATCCACAGGACAACAAGGTGCAGTGTGGAAAAGCACTGCCTGAGGGCCCTGACCCCACAGTGCTCCCACCACAGCCCGAGACCAGCTGTGGACGGGGGCGACTGGGCTGCTGCATGACCAGGACCCTCTGAGACCCAGTTAGGGCGTTCACAAAAACCAGGCCAGGTGGAGCCTGCGAACCTGCCCTCAGGGTGACCGCGCAGATTTGGGGGAAGACCAGTCCCAGGCTCCCGGCTAAGGACAGCCAGTTGCACGGAGGACAGACACAGGCTGCCCAAGCAGTGCAGCATCACGAGGGGCTGGGTACAGGTCGCTCTGTGCCTGTGGGTCCCCATCTGCAAGACGTCACCATCACATAGGGCTGCAGTGAGGGCTCAATGAGCTAATTAATACTTGTGTTTGCTAATACTCATTTTTGTGCTCCATGAGAGCACAAATAGAACGAAAGGGGGAAAAAAACAAAGCCAAGTGTGTCCCTAGACGAAGGCTTTTCAGGAAAGCCAGCTGCATGCCAGGTCTGGGCTGCTGGCCCTCAGCTTCCTGTGAGCCACTGCCTGGGCACCATCATGCCAGGTCACTGAGTTACTCATGGGCCAGCAGGACCGGAGCAAGAGGCGGGAGCAGTGGGAGAAGGGACCGTGCTTGGAGCATCCCAGCGAGGCTGGTGGGAGGCCCCGCTGCCAAGCAGCTGTGCCACGGGTGTCTCAGCGTGTCTGGGACTCCGCAGCTCGGCCATTCCCCATGCCTCAGGCCTAGGAAACCCTATTCCAGACCACACAGAACCAGCCTCTGGCCCAGGGAGGTCCAGTGTTGAGCTATGGACCGAGGCAGGATCAAAGCTGGAGGGAGCACAGATCCAGCATACACAGCCCCCACTGTCCTGCTGTGCCACACGTCTGAGTCCATCTTAAAGGTCACATACGGGGGAGACAGTGTATGTGGCATTTCTTCTGGAAGAAGAAACATGGCCCTCTTGGGCCTGGGAGCCCCAACCTTGCTGGGTGTCTGAGACAGAAAGAGGTCAGGCCCAGAGCTGGGAGGAGGTTCCCTTGGGAGGACCCGTGTTAGGCCCTGCACTGCATACCGAGAATGTAGGGGTGAAAGGAACAGACGTGGGCTGAGGTGCTCTTCAGCCTGTTCAGCCTCTTCAGCCTGTTCTGATCCCGAGCACCACCAGACCCACCTCGACTCGGTCTCCGGCCTGCATGGTCTCTGCTCTCTCTGCTCCATCACGGCACCCACGCGCCCGCCCGCAGTGCTGCTGGCCGCAGCTGGGTGGTTCCTGGGGCCACACACTGCTCCAGAGCCTGCCAGGAGGCTCTGGGTGGCTGCTGCAGCCAGGCACACACCGAACGGCCAGCCCTGGCCAGACCCCCGCTGCAGCCGCAGGGACCCCACTGCTGCCACCACTGCAGAGCCCTGCGTGGGCTGCCTCTGGGCATCTGAGGGCCCACCCCTGCCCACCCTCTGTGGCCCTGGCCACCAGGCCGGCCACAGAGCCATCTGATTTGAATGAGACTTCAAACTTAATGACTTTCATGCTGGTTATTTAAAACACAATGTAATTTTCTTAAACACCCTATTATTTCCTTTGATAGCTACAAAGCTTCCACCAATCCCATAAGCATGTTTATTTTTAGGGAAAAGAGTGGTTTGCTGTTGGTTGCAGAGACCATAGGGAGAGGGAACCCACAGGAGGCAGGGCAAAGAGTCAGCGGCAGCTGGGAGGCCCTCCCGCTCCCGCGCTCTCCCCTCCCCAGCACGTTGCCATCGCCCTGTCTCCCACCCGGCACCCAAAGGTCAGGCTAGTCTGGTCCCCCTTCCTGTGTCCCTGCAGCCCGACCTCTGGCCCCAGCGTCCTCATCTATAAGATGGTCCCATGGGCTTCCAGGCAGGGATGCAGCTGGGAAAGGACCTAATGCCACCACCACGCCCTTCCTGGCTCCCCTAGACACTGTCCCCGGGTCGGGCCTCGAGGCCTGTAGCTCTAACCAGCTGGGTGAGATCCGGGCCCAGACACAGCAGCCTCGGGCGGCAGCTGCCCACACTGGGTGGGTAGGTGCAGCCACGCCAGTTGGGGCTCCCTGGCGAAAGGTAGCATGGTGGTGGGTATGCGTGCAGAGGTCAGCCGAGCCCCACCAATGCGGGGTGTCCCCTGAGAGAGGCTATTTTTAAGACCCGGGCTTTCATGTGGCCGAATGATGTGGAGTTTACAAAGCATCAGTAATGCGTTTCAGATGGCGGCCCGGCTGGCCAGGAGGCTGGGCCCTCTGCCACCAGAGCCAGGTCAGAGCTACTCAGCCTGGGATCCTGTCACCTGTCCCTCCCCAGGACTCCTCTGGCCAGACAGGTGTGAGGTGCCCAGCAAAGCCCACCACAGGCATGCCCACCTGCCTCTCCTGCCAGCCGTTTCCTGAACCTAAGCCAGGGGTGCCCATCCACCATAAGGAAGGAAATTGAGACCCAGAAAGGTTAGCATATTTGCTGAAGGTCATGCCGAGCAGGGAGGGTGTGCCTTCCTCCCCCACCACAGGCCTCTGCCCTGGTGGGAAACTGGGCTTGGGTCATCTGCCACACAGCACCCAGGCTTGGTGGGGTGGGGACAGCCCCCAGCAGGTTAGTCCCCACGGCCACAACCCCCTGCTCCCTGGGGCCGTGTCCTGCCCACCCATGCCTGCAGTCCCTGCACACACATTCCGCCCCTGCACACACATTCCGCAGCAGGCAGCGTGGGGCCCCCATGGCTCCCTCGCCCTTGGACGGAGAGCTGCCTGCTTCAATGGGAGGGAGAAGGGGTGAGGAGGAAGCTTGTTTGGTGGTGCATCTGCTTCCTCTGATCTCCAGGGAGTCCTGGCCCTGGAGTCAGGGCCGTGGAGTGAAGGCTGTGTCGCTGGGCAAGCTCTGGGCTCTGAGGCAGTCTGTGGGCGCAGCCCAGGCAAGCAGTCTCTGTGGGTGGGACAGGCGGCCCGCAGCCTCCCAGCCCTCCCAGCTCTGCTCCCCAACAAGGCCTATGCAGCAAAAGACCTCTCCCTACGGGGCCGAGCCCAGGGAGGCCCTGCTTCCAGCTGGATGGGGCTCGGGGTGGTTGCCAACCCTCTGATGCCAAACCCACCCAGGCTGCAGTCTGCTGGCACCAAGAGGCCAATGTGGGCCACGCCTTTTAGAGCGAGGGAAGTGGCTTCCCAGGTCCAACCCCCACGCATGATTGAGATGAGGCAGCAAACGGAAGGAGGAAGCTACAAACGCCAGCGTTCTCAGAGCTGCCCTGCTCAGCTCCCTGTTAAGGGCCGGCCGGCCAGAGGCGCTGTCCACACCCTGGCTGACAGACCGGCACAAGGCAGTCGCCGACCTCCAGGGTATGCTGTCCTCAGTAAGCAGAGGGCCGAGCCCTGGACTCACAGCCCACCAGGGAAGGACGGCAACTGCCACCTCTGGGTGTTCTTGCCTCACACTGGCCAGCGCCCCTGGGTGTCCCCTGACCTTGGCTCTGCTCCAATCCTGCCATTCACCCCGCCCCTCCCAGAGTCCACCCTGCCCCAGCTGTGGTTCTCCCTGCCTCGGTCCTCCGTGTCCAACGCAAACCATCTGCAGGGGACGCCGCCCCGCTCTTCCATGAGGCCAATGGGCTGCATGTGCCCACCAGCCTCTCCCGGTTCTGCAGAGCAGCAGCGCCGCAAGAGCAGCAGCCTCCTGTGCCGGGCGCTTGGTGCTGGCCCTTCCCCAGCCTCACCTCCCCCTCCAGCACCCTGGGAGTCAGGACCCTCTCCTCATTCGCTCCTCAGGGTGGCCTCCCAAGCTCCCCTGTGTAGCTCCTCCCTGGAAGCCTCCCAGCCACCCCTACACCTTGCCTGATCCCCTAGGCCCTTAACTCCGAGCAGACGTGGGGCTCCAGTGAACAAACAGAGGCAGCCAACGGCACAGGGGGGCTCAGTCAATACACAACCAGACCCAGCGCTCTAGCAGGCTCTGCGCAAGCTCCTCGCTGCCCTTATGCCACCTCAGTCCTCCAGCTGAAACTGCTCCTCTGGTGGCACCTATGATGTGCCAGCGAGGTACCTGAGATACCCGATCTCAGGTAAGGAAACTGAGGCCCGAGGGGGGCTAAATGTCCCGGCGCTACCCAGCCAAGAGCAGCAGCTGCAGAGGTAGAGGGCCTAGGACCACAGCCCCAACCCCCCCAACGCTACCCTTCCCCCGCCTCCTGCAGCCTGCGGAGGCTGCTCTGTGCATCCCGGTACTGTACCCTGGGGGCGGGGTGCCTGTGACCTGATAAAACACCTGTTTCCTCCAGCGGGGCCTTGTTTGTACACAGTGGCAGGAAGCCCCAGTCACAAGGTGTGAGGGGTGTGACTCTGGCTGTGGGACCACAGCAGCCCTGGGAGGCAGAGGGGCTGTGGCTTGCCTTGCCCCTTCAGGAGGCAGCCTGACCCCGGCAGTGATGGGACAGGAACCAGGCACCCAGAGCCCTGGAAGCAGCTTGGCTCATCTCCCTTCCTGCGGGGGCAGTGTCGGTCTCAGGAGACGTGGGACCAGCCTCGCCTGCCAGCTGTGAAAGTGGGCTCACTGGGGCCTGGGCAGGGCTGGGAAGTACCCAGGCCTTGGCAGTGCCCCCGAGCCCTGCCGAGCCAGCTCGCCCACTCTTCCAGAGGGACAGCAGGCTGCAGACTTGGGGGAAGCAGGCAGCCTGCACCCCGGGCCATCTCTGGGGTGCTTTCCAGGGAGCAGCAGAGGGGCAGCCACAGGTTTTCCAAATACCACAGCCAGCCCCACACAGCTCTGAGTCGGGAAAGGAGCGCACAGCCTGCCACAGACCTACGTGTAAAATGCCACGGAGGAGGTTGAGCTTAGACACCCAAGGGCTAGGGAACAATTGGCAGGCTCAGCACCTACTGTGCATTGGGCCAGAGGTAAGCAGAACACCTTGCCTCTTCCTACTCTCCTGGTTTTTTCTTGTTTTTTGTAATGCTGGGGATTGAACCCCAGATGTTCACACTCAGCTACATCCCCAGCACCCATCCATCTTTCTTTCATTCTTTTTTTGAGACGAGGTCCCACTGTGTAGTTCAGGCTGGCCTTGAGTTCACTAGGTAGCCCTGGCTGGCCTCAAACTTGTGTCGATTCTCCTGCCTCAGCCTGCCAAGTGCTGGGATGACAGGCGCGCACCACACCAGGCTTCAGTACTTTTTTAAAAAATTTGAGACACAGCCCCACAAAGTCACTGTTACCCAGGCTGTACTCAGACTTGGAATCCTGCTTTAGCACCCCAGAGGGCTGGAACTACAGGTGCATGCCACCCTGCCTGGCGCTTCCACTTCTTGACCCTATAATTCTCTGGGTATTACGTACTGGGAAAATAACTCAAATTGAAACTATGGAAGGGTCTGTCCAGAGTGTCATCCCCACTGGTAAAGAAGGCAAGCTGTGAGTGGACGGAGGCCACACGAGAGTGACTGTAAATAGTGACACTATGATGGGCCCTGCAGGACCACAAGGGCTGCACCTGCACACAGCAAGGCCGGTGAAGAAAAGGTCAGAGAATGAGAATCATGGGGTGCTGATGACTATGAGGGTCTTCCTCCTATTTTTCTTGTTTCAAAACAGCTGAAATTCTTCAAGTCTCGTAAAACAGGCTTTATATGCGGAGGAAGGGAAGTCTTCTAGATATAGCTTGGGGTGCTATGATGGGATTCCTAGGATGGCGGGAGTAGTGTGGTTCCCAGCCTGGCCATGGAGGTGACACCTCCCACTCCGGGTCATGGCTGAGGTTGGGCAGCAAGTAGGGGCCTCTGTCCCCGTCTAGGCCCCTCCGGCACACAGTGCAGACACCACCCCACGTGGAAGCTATCGCTGAGCACCGCTGGCCCTGGCAGAGCCCGGACAGTGAGGGAGAAGGCACTGAGCGTAAAGGTCCTGATGGGAAGGAACTTGCTGGGTGCAGAACCACAAGGACACAGAGGTGGCTGCTGGACAGAGAGGAAGGGGATGGTGCAGGTGACCAGGGCATGGCTGGAAGGAGAGTCCTGGGTTATGTGGCTAAAGGACCCCTGGATCATGAGTCAGGGTGGGGGCCACGGAGGAGCCCACAGCTGTCGTGTGGGTGAGAGGTAGAGACAGTGTGGCCCTGCAGGTGGAGAAGGGGGCAATCCGGGAAGCATGTGGAGGGGTGCCCAGCTGCACACTTGTCCGCTCAGGGGCCACCATTCACAGCAGGGCTCCTCCCCCAGGGCCGGGCTCAGGTCACTCTTCCATTCCAGACACAGAGCCTGGTTTTGCTTATCCAAGCACCCACAACAGATGCCCTCCTAACTGCACTGCAATGCCTCTGTAGGGGCCACGTGTCTGGAGCTGTGCAGCTCCCTGGCGGGCGGTGACCACGTGTCTGGAACACTTCCGTCTGGGGCCCAGGCGCGAATCCGCAGCTGCCCTTAAGCCTCTCACACCAGAGCTGCCCCTTAACCCACCCCCGGAGGGCCTGCCCAGGTACCAGGATGCCGTGGGGTTCAGAGACAGAGAAACGCAGCCTCAAACCCCTGCCATAGCCCAAAACCTCAGCTTATAAAACAAAACAAAACAAACAAAACACAACAAAAGGGAGATGCAATTTACATACCACAAAGCACACCATTTTATGGTACACTATTTAGCGGCTTTTAGTACATTCACAGATTGTGCAACCATCACCACTATCTGATCCAGAATGGATGCATCACCCCAGCACAACACCCCATATCCACCATCCTGCTCTCCCCTAGACCCATGGCGACCACCACTTTGGGTCTCCACGGTTGTGTGTCTTCTGCACGTTTCTTCTCAATGGTGACAGACTCAGCACCCTTCCAGGCCACAGACTCCAAGAGCCCACAGAAGGGGCTGTGGGGCAGCATGGTCTCCTGTCCTGTCCTTTCCCGATGTAGCCAGACCCACAGCCTTGCACCTCCAGCAGCCTGTGTTTCCCCCCAGCAATGATGCCTGACTCATCCCAGAATCCCCCGAGTCCAGCCTGAAGCTAGCTCACTGCCCTCCTGCCCTACCCTGCCCTGTCCCAGGTCTCACAGCAGAGAAAGCAAAACAAAACTAAACTAAACTAAACAAGCAATGGTTTTGGGCCCACACCCGGAACTGCCTTCAAGCCTACATTAGATGCCTGAAAAACACCAGTCATAGCATAAACTTCGACCTGATTTCCCTGTCCCCAAAGAAACCTTAGAAGAAATCCAATAGCACAAAAAGCAATATTTTGGGAGAGAAGTCGCTCTGCCCTGTGGCAGCTGGCTGTGAGCTGGGCATTTAGGTCATTCCTCTTGGCGAGTCTGAGGCGGCCTGTTTTGGGTTCTCTGGTGAGGTAGCCATATGGGCACCTGAGCCACACCTGAGCAAAGGAGGTCCCTGGCTGGGTTTTCTCTGCTCTGAGGGGGGCCCAGGCATTGGGCATGTCAGCACAACAGCTGGCCACTCAATGCCTTCAGACAGGGCCGCCCAGAAGGTGAGAAGGCCCTGACACGGCTGGTGAGCCAGGAAAGTGCACTGTCTGTTCACCTCCAATGAGCCCGATATGGGGCTTGATCTGGAAAAAACTTCCCAAGGCAGCTTCTGCCAGTGACCTTGCAAAGAGGTCCTGGCTGTCTTGCCATGCGGGGATCTTTCCTGGACTCAGAAATGTAAGCCTAGAGTCAGACGATAAATGTGCTTCTAAAACACGGGTCAATCCATTCTAATTCTGAAAACCCAAGCGCAGGGCTGGGCATGGTGGCACACGCCTGTAATCCTGACACTCTGGGAGACTGACGCAAGAGGACTGTAAGTCTGAGCCTAGCAAGGGCAACTTAGGGACTGCCTCAAAACAAAAAAATTATAAAAAATGGGCTGGGGCTGTAGCTCACTGTGAGAGGTCTGGGTTCAAGGCCTAGAACTGCAAAACAACAAACCCAACCACAACTGGAACCGTCCACACAACTCTTCATGTAACATAATAGAAACAACGTTTACACGCTGTGTTTTATAACTATCAGGTTTGTTTAAGACACGATCCCGGAATCCTCTTCTCTCTCCTTTGCCCAGCACCACCCCATCCTCCGGCCCAGCCCACAAAGCAACTGAAGCCAGGACACAGAAGGATGGACAGACAGCCCCGAGCGCTGCCCTGTTCCCAGCAGCCCGTAGTAAGAACACAGTAAGAGCAGGAGGTGGTGTGGGCGGGAGAAGACGCCACACAGGGCCAGGAGTCAGCTGCAGCTGGAGCGAGACCCCAAGCTGAAAACTACACGACCTGGGCGAGTGAGTGTGTCACTCCTGACTGCAAAGTCCATGGTTTGCTCACTGACTAGCATGGGTCTAAGGACACCCAGTGGTCCCATCACCCCACCCTGATGGCAGCAGGACATCCTCCCTGGCCTGGGCACTCTCTTGCCACTTGCCTAGGCTGAGGGGCGCTTGGAGCCACTGCTTCCCTCCAGCACTGCTGTGCGGTCACAGCTCTGCCAGGAAGGTTCTCGGCCTCAGGCCTTGGCTTTAGCCGACTACCACCGGGACCCTGGTCCACGCCAAGCAGCACCTGCCCCATCTGCAGTGTAGAAGTGCAGGGTAACACCAGCTGGCCCCGACTCCAAGGGTCTACACCACTCAGGGGATCCTGAAATGCCCGAGGGAGCACCTGCGGGCACAGGGCACAAGCCCCTGGAAAGCGGCTGCTTTAGGGGGAAGAGGTGGGATCAAAGCTCAGCCCCAGCTCAGACACCACGCTGCCCTGGAGCAGGGGCAACAGACAGACTTTGACCTTGAAGCTGCCATTCTCACATGGCCCAAGAGGCAAGGTGCCTTCCTAGAACTGGCCCTCCACCCAGCTTTCCCTTCGGGCTCTGGAGGGCCACTGCAGCTGTCCGCTCCCCGCCGCCTGGCCTGGGGCGTCAGCAGAAAACAGCTCCCAGAGCCACCCTGTCACTCCTGGTCTGCAGCAGCCTTGCAGTCGCCAGCTCCTCCCTGCCCCTGCTGGTGCACACAGTGTGTCAGCCTCTGGCCTGCCGCCCCTCTGTGCTAAGCAATGCTGGCTCTCACTCCTGCCGAGGCCTCCGGCCTTCCGGGCAGCCTCACATCAACGATGGTCTCAATCACTAGTACATATATGTACTTTAAATAAAAAAGTACAGCTATACTGCTTCAAAGCACTCAGAATAAGTTCTGCATCCATTTTTGGTTTTTGTTTTCTTTTGAAACGGAATCTCCAAGCTGGCCTTGAACTCACTATGTAGCCCAGACTGGGCCTCAAACTCAATGAGATGCTCCTGCTTCAGTCTCCTGAGTGCTAAGATTACAGGCGTGCACCACCACACCAGGCTCACTCTTCACACCTTATTTGTACCAGTGAGCAAAAAGTATAGTTTGTGACAATCATGAAATATTTTCCAAACCTTGGGTACTTAAAAAGATTTAACTCATAAAATCATTAAGCTGGCCTCTTGCCCATCTCATTGACCTGTAGCATATCTCTGAAAACCATTTTTTTTTTTTTTTTTTTTTTTTGGTCTTGTTGAGACATGGTCTCGCTATGCAGTTCAGGCTGGGCTTGAGCTCACTTTGTAAACCAGGCTGGTCTTAAACTTGCAATGATCCTCCTGCCTCAGCCTCTCCTGTGCTGGGATTACAGGTGGGCGCCCCAGGCCTGGCCACTGAAAATCCTTCTAATGTGTGTGAGACCCTGCCAACCTCCTCAGAACCTACTTGGTGCACAGGTACAAGATCACACTGATGCCAATATGGGCACAAAGCAGTGGACAACATTTCTCCTGCACAGCCCGGCTCAGCCTTTCTGCCCATCACTCCAGTGGTGCGGCTCTGGGCTTTCCAGGAGAGACCTACCTACACAGTTCTGAGCTCAGAGCACACTATGCACAGCACCTGCAGGAGGAGGACGGCCTTAGCTCAAGTGTGTGGGGAAGACCCCACAAGAGGAGAGGACTGGGCCTGCACCAAGGCAGCCCTTTCTTCCTTCAGCAAAGTTCTCCTTTTTGGTTCAATCTCCCGGGCTGTGTATGGGGACGCAGGAGACCAACACGGATTTCTCATCCATTTCCTTCTAGGTGAAAGTCACTTGTGGCTCATGCCTCACCTACCTGGTCAGCGAGACGGCAGGCACCGGACGGGCACTGGCTGCTGGGGCCACTTACCAGCTGGGGCTGCGGCTGGGGGTGCTGCCCTGCGCCCGAGGGGGCCGGGTAGTGCATGAGCAGATTGAAGGCGGAGTAGACAGCCTCTTTGTACATGCCGCTGGCGCACTCCGGGGCCTTCAGGCCTGGAAAAACCACAGCTGGGTCAGACACCCGCCCGGACAGCTGCTCGGGCTGAAGGCTGTCTGCTCTGGAGAGAGAAAAGTAAGAATCTCCAAAGAGTCCCCTTCGAGTTTGAGCCTCGCTAGGGAACGGGTTGTCCCCAACGCCAAGTTCTTGGGGCTGTAGGGGAGGAGGGCCCTGGGTACCCTAGGCAGCTTGGGCTCCTACCCCGCCCTCCAGCCAAGGAACCTGGGCCACCACTTTCTCCTCCTCCAGACGGGGGACTGTGCAGTCCGCGCCGTCACCTGGACAGGAGGGGAGGCGAAGATGGCGGGGGTCTGTTTACTCCTATAAAGGTCAGGGCACCGGAAGTGACTCGGGGCCCGCGGCGCCCGGGAAACCCGCCCCCCGCCCCCCACCTCGCCGCCGGCACCGCGCTGGGCTGCAGCGGGGCGACGCCCCCACCCCACCCCGGTCGGGCGGCGCGCGCGGAGGCCAGGCCGCGCGGCACTCACCGTCCTCCACGGGCTCTGGAAGTTTGTCGGCGAAAAGTCTCTGCGAGGTGCGCTCGCGCGCGAGAGCCTGCGGGGGAGAGCAGGGCCCCGTGAGGGAGGCAGGGCCGGGCGGGAAGGAGACCCGCGGCCGGGGCCGGGGCCGGGCGGGGAGGGGACCCGGGGCAGCAGCCGGGGCTGCGGGCTCGCTCTCACCTCGGCGCCGACCTCGGCCTCGCCGCCCGCCGCGCCCCCGACCTCTGGGACCGCCGCGCCCCCGGCCGCGCCCTCGGACTCGGACTCGTTCACGAGCGACGACTTGAGCTCGGCCAGGTCGCGCTCGGGGCCCGCGGCGCTGTCGCGGCTCTTGCCGTCCTGCTCCTCGCCCTCGTCCTGGAAGGCCAGCAGCTCGTCGGGCGCGCCCAGGTCGTCGCCGCCACCCGCGCCACTCCCGCCTGCGTCCAGCTGCGGCATGGTGCGCGCTGCGGGGCGCCGGGAGCGCGGGGCTCAGGGGCTGCGGGGCGCGGGACCGGCCCGGGAGGCGGCGAGCCCGGAGTCGGGACCTCCGAGCCCGGAGCGCGGCGGGCGGAGCGCGGGCCGACGCCGCCTGGGCGGGCTGTGGGCGCGGGCCGAGGGCGCCGGGCTGAGCCGCTCCGGGAGCTGGCGGGTCGCAACATCAAAGGCGCCGCCGGCTGAGCGCCGGGGGCGGGGACGGGGCGGGGCCATGGCGCCTGGGCGGGGCCAAGACTCGGACCACGCCCCCTCCCCCGGAGAGGCCGTTCTCGCCCACAGGGCACGGTCTTAAAGGGCTCGCTCTTCCCGAGGGAGACGCTGGACGGGCTTGCAAATCATCACTGTTTTCTCAAAGGGCAGGGAAGCTAAAGGAAACTCCCGACCCCGCTTTCTCACCTACAGGATACTCCTGCCCGGTGTTCAGGTGTCTCTCGCTGCAGAGTGCAGGTCCCGCGGGAACTTGGGGCTACCTTGGAACACCCGCAGTGTGTGGCTTTGGCGCCAGCTGCTCGGGGCTGTACTGGGATCCCAGGGCACCCTGCAAAGTTAGGGCTCCTCGGGGGCTCTGTCTGCCCCACCCTCGTCCCGCTGCAAATCTGGGGCCTCCTCCGAGCAGCCCGGCCACCGCAGGAGCACTGGTGCACACCCCTCCGGGTTTATGGGGCGCCTGCAGCCTGTTCCGCTCCCACCTCTCACATGGGTGACCTGCCCTGGCCGTGTGGCAGCTCCGAGACGCAGCCGCAGAGGACAGGAGGAAGGCGCCCCCGCCGGCCTCCAGGCCCCCTCCCACAACTTGCCCACCACCCTAAAGCCAGTACTTGGCTCTTGGGGAGCCACGTGGCCCACGGGACCCCAGCGTGGGGCACTTGGCCCCCCACAATTCCGTCTGCAAGTTGCATGCCGGAGTCCTTTGATTCTGACGCTGGGTCGCACACGTGCAGCGTCCCTGTATCTACTCGGCATCGGTGACCACGTGGACCTCCAGGACTCGCCTGACCCGGGTGCAGCCTCTGCGTTCACACGAGATCTAGGTGGCGTGGACGCCCCCCCACCCCGTGTAGTAAACTGCAACCCCCACCCCGCACTGCTCCGCACCCTGCACTGCTCCAACACGCTGTGTTGGGTTCCGTGTAGACGTTCCCCTCTTTGGAGACAGGGATCTTGGACGATTCTCCAGCGCAGGGCCCCAAAGGACCCTTGGCAGCGGGGCACAGCCCGGCCGGAAGACAGCCGCGCAGCCCCTCCAGGTCCGGGCCCGGCCTGCTTGGCTTCCGATCAAAGAACCGGGGCCCAGCGTCTTTGTGCTCAGATCCTATCTTTGCCCTCCCGGCGGGGCGTCTCACAGAGGGAGGAGGAAACCCACCTCCCCAGCGAAGATGCCCACTTCTCCCTTCCCAGGGCTGGGGCTTGGGCACTAGTTCTTAACTTGACACTGCAGAGTCACTGAAGAGCCTGCCCGCAGAGACTTCCAAACTTTTCCCCCATTGTGAGCTTGCTGCTCCGTTTGACTCTGAGGCTCCTAGGTTAGAGGCGTGAGGGGACTCCCCCAGGGGAGGAGTGGAGCAGGGACCAGGCCCAGGATGTACTGTCCTCTGAGGCCGCACCATCTGGTGGGTGGAGGAGGTCCCGGTGGAAGCCGAGTGGAAATCCTCCTAACCCAGAGGTGTGTGTGGATGCTGCTGGCTAGGGCAGAACCTCTTCCAGAAAAGTTCACAGTTCACGAGATCCATGGGGACCTGGGGGACCTGAGCCACCACCCCTCAGGGATTGGCATCCTCTGGTCTGGAGAAAGGTGAGAAGTCAGGACAAGTGTGTTTAGGGTTTGGTTTTCTCAGGGTAATATGTTGCAGCTTGGTATTATTAGCCTTTAATCAAAGATTATGGTCTTTCGGCTTTATTGGTGTGAAGCCTTTCTTTTACTAGCAGGACGATGAGAACAGAGTTTTAAAAACGCCTTTGTTTGGCAAAAGCAAATAAGGACACTATTCTGATCCTTTCACTCCCCCATTCTCTGGATATTTTATAGTTTCTCTGGATATTTTATAGGGCTGTGACATCCCCAAGTCTAGAAGCCACTGCCCTGTGGGTTCAGGCCCCATTTCCTCATCCTGCTGGTGGAACCAAGATGGGGAGAGAAGGTGGAGCGAATAGGGGCTGAGGAAGGTTAGGACTGGCAGGGAAGGGAGGAGTTAGATGTCCAAGGCCACGCTGAAGTAGTCCCAAGGTTTGCCGAAAGATCAGTCACTGCCTGGAGCTCTGGGGTAGAGGTGCTCTGTTCTCTAGGAGTCGCAGGCTGTTTTGAGAAGTTGAACTATTGGAGCTGAGTTAGGTGCTGGACTGGTCTACACTGCTGCAAGGAGATGGAGTGGCTGGAGCTGGAGGAGATGGATCGCATCTAGGCTTGCACAGCAAAGGGGGGCTTGGAGAGCTAGAGAGGAACAGGAGCTTGGCTTGGTTCTAAAAGGCAGGTGTACCCCAGCAGGAGCCCCTTGCCTGGTTAACCCCGATTTGTTTGTTATCGCTGCTGTACGATGCTTTTAATTCTTCTGGGAAGGCGCCTGGGAGTGCAATGGCTGGGTGATTCCTTTATTGTCAGCTGCTTGAAGGCTTCGTATGTTGAGTGATTGCCGTGTGCCAGGCATCCTAGGCAGAGCTTTGCACACGTGATCTCATTTCACACCAACCCTGTGACCTATGGACTGCTGTCCCCATTTTATGAATGAGGAAACTGAAGTGCAGAGAGCCTTAGTCAGTCACCTGCTTAAAAGTGAGGGTGTCAGTATTCCAGACCCAGGCATTCGGCTCCTGCACCCACACTCTAACTACCATGTGCTCGTAAAGTCCCATCATGACCCCCCAAATCCCAGAGGGAGTCTTTTTCTGCTGCGTGGGCCTAGCAGACAAATGCTGATGCAGGATCCTGACTTTCTGAGTAGCTCTTGTTGCATGGAGAGGGCTTAGGGAGTCACCTGGGCAGTCTGTATGGGGTGGCCCCAGCCCTTTGTCTGTGAGGACGCCCAGTGCCTCCCCCTCGGCCTGGCCCACCTCTTTCCGTAGCCTGCTTTAAGGAGGCTCCCTCGCCATGCAAATGAACCAGACGAACTGGGCTGCCCTTTGGAAGATGCTGGGTCAGGACCCTTGAAGCTGCAGGTCTGAGCAAAGAGGCTGTGGCTTTCGATCTGGGCACACCTGAGTTTCCAGCCCTGCCTTGCCTTTTTCCAGCTGTGGGTCCCCAGGCACCTCACTGGTGCCCCTGAGCCCCTCAGCCTCCTGGTGGGAAAAATGGGTGTCTCACCGGCCCACCTCGCTCGCATGGGGAGGCGGGCTGAGATGAATCACTGTGTCCTAGTAAGGCGGTTAACACAATGCCTGGCGCATTCCAAGCACTCTAATAAATAGGTGCTCTTGAGCTAGATATTTTTCGGAAGTTGTTAGACTAATTGGCTTTCATGTAATGTCATGTAAATCATCTGTGTGTCCTCATGGCCTGAGCCCACTTAATCATAGCTAAGGCTGAAAATATACATTTCCTTTCCTTTCCTTTCAAGTGCCTTTAACATGAAAGGCTGCAGTGAACTCCTGACCTTTTCTAACAGGGAGACCCTTGAAATGTGGCATTTCCAGAAATCGGCTCAAAGGAGCCCCAGATGGATTGAGTAAATTACAGCAGGGAGAGGTCCCAAGCCGAGCGCGCTGCGTCTCTTCCTGCCTGCCATCCTGTCTGGGCTCGTCCGGAGCCGCCTGGAGGCCGGGCTGCAGGCTCCAGGCGGGAGGCTTCCATGAGAGGCACCTTCTCTCAGGGCCTGGCCTGAGCCAGCCCATGGCTTGAGGCTGTCTGAACCATAGTCTCAGTGTGTCCGAGCAGTGAGTGCACGTCCGTAGGTGTTTGCGACCTGAGAAATGGCAAAGACACACAGGGCCGTGGTGCCTGCAGAGGGAACCAGAAGGATCCGGAGTCATCCTGTCCTTCACAAAGATGGGAAGAGCTGGGCAGGCGGCATGTACTTCTAATCTCAGCTGCAGCAGAGGCTGAGGCAGGAGAGTTGCACATTTGATCCCAGCCTGACCAACTCAGTGAGACCCTATTGCAAAATAAAAAAGGCTGAGGATAGAGCTCAGTTTTCCCTAGATTCAGGGCCTGGTACTGAGGAGATGGGGGAAGAAGGAAGGAGTCTTCTACGAATTCTCCTCTCCCCACCCCTTAGAGTGTACACAGTACCAAGAATTACTGTATCAAAATAAAAACATAATAATGAGTCTACAAACTGGGCGTGGTGGTACATGCCTGTCATCCCAGCGCTTGGGAGGCTGAGGCAGGAGAATCGTCACGAGTTTGAGGCCAGCCTGGGCTACATAGAGAGTTCAAGGCCAGCCTAAACTGCATACTGAGACCTGCCAAATATATATTAATATTAATAATGAGGCTGATGAGGCTACTTACAGACTTTTCCTGGAAAGCGCCTCCCCGAGTTCTCGCAAACCCACCTGCTTTTTGCACAAGTGCAAATGCTCCTTCAGTCAACTGCCAAAACATCCTTCCACCCACCCCTTTAACTCCACCCCCTGTCAAATTCCAAATAAAGTCCATGGTTCTTTCCCGAAGCTTCCAGAGGTTGCTTGCCTATCTTCAGCAGCCCTCCCACGCCCACAGTAAAGGCCTCTTTTCTTTCTGTTTTTTCCTCTCTTTTTTCTCTCTCACGCGTTGGAGAACCAAACAGCTACAAGTTCATTTTCCCAAGGAAAGCCCCAGGAAGTTTGACCAATTGAGAGGGAGGGGTGAGGAGAGGTGAGTAGAAAGATCCATCGGCCTCATTTGTGTGGAGTGCCAGGGTCACCATCGTTCCCAGAGAAATGGCCAGGGCTACCTCGCCACATGGGAAATAGTAGCCCTGGTTCTCCACAGGAAGGGGTTGGGATCAGAGACGTGAAGTGTCCAAGGCAAAGCCAGGCCCAGGGCAGCTGTCACAACCCAGCTATGGCTGGACATGTGCAGTGGCCACCCAGGAGTCTGCTTGTGCGAGTCCCCCGGCTGGGTCCCCAATCCACCACTGGCTGGCTGAGCAAATTCCTGTAAGTCATCCATCTTCTCTAGGCCCAGAATCATCTAGAAACTGTAGGTGTCCCTCACCTAGTTGCAAGGTGCCATGGGAACCCCTGGTCATGAGACCAGAGCCGAGAGTGAAAAGAGGCATCAGAAACACAACAGGAAGTGGGGCACACCAAGCCCCTGCCTTGATGTGGGAGCCACAAAGAAATGTGCTTGCATTAACCCCAGGGGAAGCGGTCGGGCCTGGCTGGGGCAAACTAGACAAGCTTGAGTTCGGGATCCTCCCGCCTCAGCTTCCCAGAGCGTTAGGATGATGGGCATGCGTCATCTTGACTGGCTTAGAGATCTGTCTTCCTGAAACAGGGCTCTAAAGGGCTGTGCTCATCTGGAGGGTCCGGCACAGAGGGCAAGCCACAGTGCTCAGAAACGTTTAGCCGTGTGGTTGGATGGAGGGATGGTGATTCATAGCTGTCATTGCTTAGGGTCCGGGGAGGAGATGCAGGCCCAGAACCAGCCTCGAGAACTTGCCATCTTGGGGAGAACCTCGGACCTTGTGTCGTGGTTTACAAGGTGGCAGTCAGGGGGTCCTTCCTGGAGGAAGGCAGTCATCCCAGATGCCAAGTGAGACGAGGGCTTCTTCAGCTGGGACAGAAGCTGGGTCTCTGGGTTAACTGGACATTGACCCTTTGGGGCCCAAGTGTACTGGGCTCTCTCGGAACAGATGGCTCCAAGGTTCTCCCAGCCGGGTGGCTGGAGCCCGGCACAGGGCTCAGCTCCTCTCTTCCTCCTTCCCTGAGCAGCAAGGTGCTGGGGGTGGGCAGGGAGAACCGGGCCAGGTCCCATTGTCACTGTCACTGTGGGTGCAACAGGTCCCCAAGTTGTCCCCGCCCCCCACACTGCTCACCTCCATGCTCCTCCAGAGCTCTGGGGTGGGGCATGCCGGCACCCAGCTTCCCCCATGACGGGTGCTTGCACCCAGATCGGGTTGGGGCGATGTGCGGGCAGCATCTCCTGTCGGGTCCCTGACGCGGAGGAGGTGAGCAGGAGGCAGAGTCACAGTGCTTGGTCAGCTCTCCCCTGCCTTGCCCTGTCCTCCTGGGTCCTGGTCTCTGGGACGTGAGCTCCTGTGTCCCTGTCTGTGTGTCTGTGTCCTCACTCGCCGATTGCCACCTGAACCAGGTGCAAGGCGGTGGTCTGATAGACGCTCCAAACATGGGGCCTTGGACAGAGCTGCAGCGTGACCTGTCCAGCTCCCAGCGCTGCCATCCTGGCTCTCTGTCTCTCCAGACCCGGGAAGCCTGCACTCCTGCCCAAACAGCAGGGTCCTTCCTCTCCCGCTCCCCACGACCTGCTAGGTCCCAAGCACTAAAGCCTCGGTGTCCCTGCATTGTCACTGCCCATCTGTCCCCTGTCCTGCCACACTGGGTGAACAGCGCCCACCTGTGTGTGGACCCAGACTCCCGACTGCCTGGGGCTGGTCACCTCCCTGTGCCTGGGCTTTTCCTTCCTCCTTGGTTCTGAGAGCTGGGACAGGAGTGCAGCTTACTTGGGCAGAGCAGGTAGTAGCCAAGCACTGGCCGTGTGGACATTGTGCTCGTTCCCAGCCTGCAGAGCTGCGTTGGGCCGAACCCCGATTTGCTGCCTGTGCCAGCCTCTGCTGACCGGGGTGGACAGGGGGACCAGGGGACAGGGGCAGGGCATCAGGATCCCCACCTTCTGAGGCCAGTGGTCACCCTGAGCCGAGACCCCTCCTACCTGAAGATGTCCATCTCCAGATGTCTGTGGGCTGGGGACAGCTGGCCCTGTGGGGCCTGAGGGCAGACACAGGACTAATGGGAGGAAATTACACAGGGAGATTTCAGCTCGACTGGAGGAAGCTCGTCAAGCAGTTGAGCTGGCCAAGCGTGGCTGCCCAGGCCTCCACAGAGGCAGGGAGTGCCCTGTGCCCTGGTGGGGGCAGAGCTGGGCTCTCGGGGAGGGAGGCTGCCAAAGCGTCTCTATGCTCTGGGGCCTCCAAGGCCTCCGAGGCCTCCTCCGAGGCTGCAGCAGCTCCTTCTGCTTGTCTGGGCGGCTCTGTCTCTCTTGCGCGTGGCCGGATGTCTGACCCACTGCAGGCTTGGAAGTGAGCATGGGGCTAGGGTTTGGCCACCTCCGCCTCCGGTGGGAGGAACCTGCCTTTTGCAGGGAGCAGCTTGAGAAGCCCAGGGACCTCCCTCAGATCCCCTGCAAGGGCAGAGATTGGGGGACAGGATTTGTTCTCAGGTCAGCCCCTCACTTGCTTCCATCAGGCACTGGCAGGGGCAGGATCAAAGGGCAGAAGAGAGAGGCGGTTCACTGCTGTGGCTTTGCTACTTAGTAGCTCTGTGACTCCCTGGAGGTCACTTGACCTCCCTGGGCTTTGATTTTCTCACTTGCAGATGGAATAAACGAATTATTGTTTGTAACATACTTGAAAGAGTTGGCAATCTTGAGCCAGGTATGGTAGCACATACCTGTAATGCCAGCACTCTAGGAGGCTGAGGCAGGAGGATCTCAAAATTTGAGCTCCACCTGGGCAATTTAGTGATTTAGTGAGATCCTGTCTCAAAAAACAACAACAGGGCTGGGGATTTAGCTCAGTGGCATAAGCACCTGCCTTGTAAGCTCGCAGTCATGAGTTCGATCCCTGGTACCAATTTAAAAAAAAAATAACAACAACAACAACAACAAAAAAAAGTGTAGAGTCCTGCATTACATAGGCATCAATATAAACTAATTGCGTAACTCTGCTTTAGCAGTACTGTACAAGGGGCTTTACATCACTCATCTTGTTTAGTTTTCACAATAGCCTAACGCTGTTGGAATGACTATTATTAGTGAAAATAACCTAAGAAGGTCAAGTTCTTTGCCCAAGGTCGGACAGCTGGCGGAAGGCGGAGCTGGGGTGTAGCGCAGGTCTGCCTGTAGGACCCGGGCATCGTGCTTGTTGGCTCCCCAGCTCCTGGGCTGGCAGCCCCTCTGAAGAGGAAAGTGACCACCAGAGCGGGAGGACGCCATGCTAGCCAGCTGTGGGGGGCAGAACAAGCCCCCGCCCTCCCGCTGACTAATTTGTGGACAGGTTGCTGGCTGACTCGGGTTACAAATTGCAGCACCTCTGACTAATCCTCTGCCGGGACCAAAGAGGGGGCTTTCTGGGCCGTGCAGTCCCAAGGCCGTGGTGGGGCCGACTGCGTGTGCTTCAGTGGTGACAGTGCCTGGGAGCTGGGAGACCGGTTCCTGTGTCACCTGGGCACAGGGGCAGGGTGGGGGCCGTGGCCGGGGGTCCTTCTCACCCAGTTTTGATTCAGTGTCCCCTGGGCAGAGCCAGGGCGTGGCAGAGAGCAGAGGTCTGGCGAGTGTGTGTGTTCGGGGCCCCTAGATGAGTCCAGATGTGTGCTCAGGGCTTCACTTTTGTGCAAGTGCCACCCACCTGTTACCTCATCTCTTCACAGCTGCACCAAGAGCTGCGTCTTTTGACCCCACTGTACAGATGAGGAAACTGTGGCTCAGAGAGAGGAAGTGACTCACCCAGGGTCACGCAGCTCAAGCTCTAGTTTTGGGGTTCTGAACTGTCTACTCTGCAGCCCATGGAGATGCTGTCCCCTTCCTTGTGTGAGATAGTTTGGTGGGGGTTCCCCGGGGGAGATCGTGTTATTGACTTCTAAACGGACAGAGACACAGCTTCCAGGGCTTGTGATGGGGAGCAGGGTGTCCCTAGAACGTGGATGGTCATCTGTTCATGGCACAAGCTCTTCCATGGCCTCTCAGGGTGACAGGACTGGACAAGTCCGTGTCCTCTGGAGCTCTCTGCAAGGCAGGTGGGTTGCTCAGGTCCAAGTCACTGTCCCCATAGTGGGGAGACCCAAGCTCTGATTTGAGCTGGGTGTGGTAGCATGCATCTGTAATCCCAGTCCTCAGGAGGCTGAGGCAAGAGGATCACCATGAGTTCAAGGCCAGCCTAGGGTACATAACAGGTTCAAGACAGCCTGAACTACATAGTGAGACCCTGTCGCAACAAAACAAAACACAGCAAAATAAAACACAGCAAAACACCAAAAAAAAAAAAAAAATGAGCTCACACCATTGTGTTTCCTTTTCTTTGGAGACAGAAGGTTGTGTGTCCCCCCTCCACCTCTGGCCTCCAGTAGATCTGTTGGGTGGCAGTGGGGTCCCTGGAGCAGCCATGCCTGCTGGCTGGTGAAAGTCACCCTGCTTTGGGGTCACTGGGGAGGCTCTGCGGTTTTCCTCATCAGTTTTGCTATTTTAGTTTGTGTTCACTGCTCTGTTATTACTGACATCTTCGAGGGTTTCCCCTGCCTGGTCAAACTTTGTCTTTGTTTGAATCCTTTGAAAACTTGGGTCCTTTTCCCCAGCCCACAGCTGTGGGACAGTAGGTTCGGTACGGCAGAAAACCAGCTTTCGGAGGCCCCATCCCAGCGCTGCAACCAAACCAAACCAAAACCCCATAAAAACAATTTTCTCCTGCATCTCTGACAACCCGAGGGGCTCCAGGGTGGTACGTGGGACCAGACCCAAGAAGCCCTGAGCTACACCCTCAGTCCTGCACCCCAGTATGACCCAACCCAGGGCCCCCACCCTGAGCTACAGCCCCAGACATTTTTATGTGGACAGAGCCATGTGACATTGCCCAAGTTGACCTCGAACTTGCAGTCCTCCTGAGTAGCTGGGATTACCTGCATGACAAAACCTTTCACAACCTGGGAGTTCTTTCTGTTCTAAATGGGTGCTTTGGTGCCTCCAGCCCTGCACACACAGCCTGCTTTGAGCTGTGACTGCCCTTTCTCTTTCCCTCTACCTCCCCCCACACACCCGGGGCTGTCCCAGCTGCCCGGGGCTGAGACCTGAGCTGGTGGCTCACTGCACATCAGTCCCTGCTGCCAGGGCGCAGAGCAGACACCAGGGATGGGAAAGGCTTCTGTGGGGCCCTCACCGATCCTGATTCATCATGGGACTGGCGCGGGGCCAGAAGCTCCCCCTCTGAACTCCAGGCTGGGTGGGGATTTCCTCAGCGGCGGCAGCAGGGGCCGCAGTGACTTCTGCTGGGATGGATTTGCCACGGCCCCTGCATCCAGAGCTGCTCGGGCTGGGGCTGGGGTCAGGTTTCTGGGGAGGCAGGGACTGAGGAGCCGAGGAACCTCCAGGCCCCCAGAGGAGGTCAGCCCACATTCCTGCCTCTGCCTGGCAGCCAGCCAGGAGGGGACAGCAGTCCCCAACCTCCAGGGCCCAGCCCCTCCCATGCAGGACGTGCCCAGTGGGCTCTGCCTGGCCCCTGCCTCTGCGCTCCGGTTAGGTCTGCATTTGAGAACGGGACTCCGGGACTCCGACCCTCTGGCTGCAGTTCTCAGTGTGGGAAATGCGGGGTTAGTCCTTCCCCTGTGCCCACAGAAAGTCCCAACGATGCCCCGGGCACCAGCTTGCCCGCCTTGTGGGTGCAGGGAGGCCTGGGCCGGGAAGTTAGAGAAAAGCCCTGCAGCGACAGGCACGGGCCATTCAGTCCTGAAGTGAGGAGCCCAGGCTGGGGCTGGGCCTGGGAGCCGCGGGGAGCTGGCGGGTGGGAGGCGGGAAGTGGGGAGCGCTGAGCAGGAGGCCGGCCCTCAGCGCAGGCTGCTGAGCTCCCGGAGCTAGGGAGAACCCGGGGACCTCCAGTCCCGCACTCAGGGGAAACTGAGGCCCAGGGGTAGAGACCTTCCTCTGCCTCAGCGCTGCTGCGAGGAGGGGCGGCTGCTCTAAGCTCGGGGAAACCTGAAACGCGCAGCCTGTGAAACAAACGCGTCGGACGTGTCTATCACATGCATTGACTATGGGTTGCTTTTGCAATGAAAGGCCACTTACTTTTATTATAAAATAAAAGTGCAGGTGGGGTAGGGCAGGGCTGGGAGTTTGCTGCACTTAACAAACAATCCTCAGTCCCTGTCTGGGTCCAGCAGGATCAGGGGTCCTTTCCCCAGCCTCGCCTACTGGATTCCGCCCCACAGCAGCCGGTATGCACAGGCGCCCCCTGGTGGCTGGTTGCGGAAGAGGCGGAGACTCAGAAATGCAGGGGTGGGGCGGAGGGTGCAGGTCGCCTGACCACCCCTCTTCCTCCGCGGCTGCTGCTGCATACCCGGGGGGCGGACACCGGCCTTAGTCACAGAGTGGGCTGTGACAGTACCGCCTGCCTGCCGGGGCTGTGGAGCAGGCCTGGCGAGCTGGACGTGTTGGTTTCACTGACTCTCCGGAAGGGACTTTTGGAAAGGGATCTCTGACACTGGCTGGGGTTGTCCCACCTTAGCGTCACCTGCAGTGTGGTGACTGCTGTGTGGCGCCGCCGGCGAGGTCCCTGGTGAGGGGTGTGCAGAGGGTCCTGAGGTGAGTCCTGGCTCAGCTGCACAGGCCGGGGGAATAACATGGACAGCAGTGATCACGTTAGCGTGCCTTTGCTGAACATCCCCTGTGACACCCAGGGAAGCCTCACAATAGCCCACAGAGAGGGACTTTTTTTTTTAGACAAATTATTCCAAAAGGGCATGGTGGCACACATTTCAGCCTCCCAGCACTTGGGAGGCTGAAGCAGGAGGATTGCTGCAAGTTCAAAGCAAGCCAAAGCTACATAGTGAGTTCAAGGCCAGTCTGAACTACATAGTGAGACCCTGTCTCAGAAAAACAAAACAAACAAATAACAGCCTGTCTCAAAAAATGGGGGAGGAGAGGTACTGCTGTGGACTTAGCTCATTGTGAAGGCCCTGGTTCAATCTCTAGTATTGAATTAAAAGAAGAAAAAAGGAAATCCTACAGATCAGGTCACTTTACTCGTACATACTACTAAAAATATAACCTTTTTGGGGGGGTTACCAGCGATTGAATGTGGGGCCTCAGGCATGCTGGGAAAATGCTTTAGTGCTGAGCTGCATTCCTAACCCTTTCATTTTGATTTTTGGTTTTTTTTTTTTGTTTATCGTTTTGGGATGGGGTCTCACTATGTAGTTTACGCTGGCTTTGAACTCATTTTGTAGCCCAGGCTGGTCTCGAACTCCCAATGATCCTTCTGCCTCAGCCTCCTGAGAGCTGGGATTACAGGTATACACCACCGGGCTGGGCCCTTTCCTTTTGAGACAGAGTCTCACTAAGTTGTTCGGGCTGGCCTTGAACTTGTGATCTTCCTGCCTCAGTCTCTGGAGTAGCTGGGATTTGAGGGGTGTGCCACTATACCTTATTTTCTTATATAAACATGAAGCCATTATCATAGTCCTTGAAATTCATAATTCCCAGCCAGCACTGGAGTTAGGCATTGACGTCATCTAACAGGCAAATGAGTGTGGAGGGCACATACGTATGTGACTCGGCCAATGTCACACCCCTTGTGAGTGCTGGAGATGGAATTTGAACCCACTCCCTGTTGGGCTTTTTCTATGCCAGCGGCTCAGCATGTAGTCCAAGCTAGTTCTGATCTCACAGTGTGCCTTGGGATTACAGCTGTGCACCGTCCTGTCTGGCTGCAAACCCACCTTCTAAATTGCTCTCTCTGGGCCTCAGTTTCCCTCTTTGGAAAGCAGGGTTATACAATGACTATTTTGCTGCTTCGTGGGATAATGTGTGTGATGGGGCCGTGTTATTCTTACTTCTAGCAACAGTGAAAATTATCCTGAAACAAAGCAAGCAGAAGGCAGAGCTGGTAGAAGATAGGTATAATTGACATGACGGTGAGAGTAACAGCAAACACCGAGAGGAACACCGAAATGACACCCAGGGTTTGGAGGCAGGTTTATTTACTCCAATGAGCTCTGATCAGGATCCTTCCCAGAATACCAGGCCCCAATCTTTGGTGGTCTAGAACTTATACAAGATAAGCAAGCAGGAAGTACAGAAGCAGAGTGGCTTGTCAGTTGGGGAGTGGTTTATACAATGTGCATCTTAGTGACCAGCTGTGCATCACAGTGACCAGCTGTTTCTAAGAGACAGGAGCTGCCGGAACTGGAATAGGAACTGTCACCCAAGCAACTAAGACACTGCAGGATCCTGGCTAGGGGGCATTTTCTTCTACAAAAGGAAATTGAGTTTGACCAAGCCCTCGACTCTGTTAGATATGTTAGATGTTCCCATTTGATCTTTGTCCTACTCCTGCCTTCTTTCATTCACAACCTCGCGCTTGCCAGGCAGGCGCTTGTGCTGCTGAGCTACATCCCAGTGCTAGGCCTGTGTTTGTAATTACCAGCTTCATTCCACAGGTGAGGGAATCGGGTTCAGAGGGAGGAAATGCCTTAGGCCAGGCCGCTGTCGCTGGCAGGAGCAAGGTTTGGAGCCAGGTTCATCTCTTGGAGCTGGCAGAAAACCTGGGTCTGTCGGGGGCTGAAAGTGGCCTCTGCCAGGAGCTCCAGGGCACCCTGCCATGGTGGGGGACATGTTTGCCACTGGAATTACTGCTTGCAAGCAACAGAAATGGCCTCTGAGTTTGGGGCAGAATAGAGGTTTCTGGGAAGCCTGTGAGACAGCACCCAAAATGGACTAGAAAGAGAGCCAGGCTAAGAGAAACCCAGCACACGCTGGCCGCCTGCACCAGCCCCTGGGCTGACCCCCCTGCCCTGGTTCTTTGCTTGGGGCCACTTTCTAAGCCCGAGACCCACGCAGCACAGGAGCCAGGCCCTGGTGTTGAGGGCACGGCCTGCACCTGCCGTAGGTGGGAGCAGGCATGTTCTTGGAGAGTTCTAGAGTGCTGGGCCACGGCCAGGGCTTTTTAAAGGACAAACAGAGTGGGAGCTGATGGGGATCCCCCGAGGAGGTGCAGGCAGCTCTGGTTTTCACACTGTAGTTTTACTTCTGGGCCTTGGTGTGAGTCACATGTGAAAGTATCTTGTTTTGCTAGGCCTGTGTCTGCTGCAACCACCACCTTCACAGAAGCTGTCACCTCTAGGTAGGAGGCCAGAGGCTGGTCCCATGAGTGCAGGGAGCCCGGATTTAGGTGAGGGGCCGGCTGGGTGGCTGCCACCAGGTGCTGCTGCTACTGGGGCAAAGCAAATGCTGGAGGGATTTTCTTCTTTTGCATCAGATGCACATGTATGCAAATGACATGCAAAGGAGGCTGAACAGCTTGGAAGCTCTGTGCTATTCCTTCAAACAGCACCACACAGCTTGCTCCCAGCGAGAGCCCTGGTCACCTCCTCTTGTGCTGACTGTTTCTGAGGTTTGTGCCCGTAGACAGTGCATTCTGAAGGGCCCTTGACTTAAATGCTAGATGAACAAATGGAAAGCAAACTAGCCAGACAGCATACCGGGCAGGGTGCTGGGGTGCACACCTGTGATCCCAGCATTCTGGAGGCTGAGACAGGAGGATCCCTTGAGCCTGGGAGTTTGCAACCAGTAAACCTAGGCAATACAGTAAGACCCTTCTCATAAACCAACAAGGAGCATCCTACCACTCTGGCTTTCTCACCTGTCCCTGTGCATGGGGTTGGCCCACTCCTCAGGTTCCAAACCCTAAGCCTCTGGTGTCCATGGGCTTCCAAGAGGAGGTGACGTCCCAATACCCAGGCCCCACCTTGACCAGAAAACGCACTCACGTGACATCATCATGATTTCATTCAAAGAATTTTGGCTTCCAAAGCCTTTTCCCCTGGGCCCTCCATGAGTGGAGTTGCCATGGAGACACATTGGCAGCCAACAGCACTAACCAGCTTGGTTGGGGACGCTCGCCTTCTTGATTGTTTTCCATTCTGAGCCCTAATTAGAGAGATTACGGAGAGTGGACTTTTTCTTTTACTGTGAATTAATTTTAAAGCCAGGTTCTGAGGTTAAATCATGATTGCATTTGTTAATCAACTCCACCTGGGTTTCCTCCTGAAAGAAAGCAAGATGCCACTGCGAAAATGTTGGACAGGGAGTGTCTGAGACCTGGGGAGTTTTGCAGGCTGCAGCGATTTCAGGGGTCCTGGCGGGCAGCTCCCACAGGTGCAAGGGTTTCAGTTGGCAGAAGAGCGATGCTGGTGGGAATACGTACAGAGGGGCGCGCGAACAGGGTCCCAGGAAACCCACCACTTCCGGCAGGGAGTTGCAAGCCCCCCTCAGGGCCTCAGCCTGCCCGCAGGAGCCTGTAAATGTCTATGCAGAGACAGTGGTTTGAGAAGGACAGACAGGCTGATTGGCCAGCAATGGTGCCTGCCTGCCTGCCCCTGGCCCTCTGTGAGGGTCTCTGGTGTCTTCCTCAGGCTTTCGAGTCTTGGTACCATCAGCGTTTGGAGCCAGATCATTTTCTGGGGCAGGGCTGACTTGGGCGTCAGAGGACGTTGCTGCCACCAGATGCCAGGAGTGTCCACTCCTTCCCCATCACCCCTCACCAGCTGTGACTGCCAGAAGTGTCTGGACATTGCCAAATGTCCCCTTGGGGACAAGATACCCCCCCAGTTGAGGACTACTGGGTTAAAGTATAATATGCATTCGTGGTAGAAAATACATAGAAATGTAGAAAATAAGATAAAGTAACCCGTGATTCCAATGACCAGAGTTAACGACAGCCAGGCTTTAGCTGCTCTTCTCCCTGCTTTGTTTTTCTTGCATTGTTTTGCTCTTTCACAAAACTGAGGCTTCGCTGAGTGACAACCTGTGTCCTGTCACCTTCCTCAGCGGGGAGGCTCAGCAGACCTCATCCTAGGGACAAAAGGCCCCAGGGACCAACCTGTCACTCAGCTGGAGGCCATCTCACTCCAAGGCTGAGTCACAGCCACACTAGTGCCTGGTGCCCGCGTAGGTCAGCCCCATCCCTGTGCCCCCCAGCCCAGGGTGCTGGCTGGTCAGGCCCAGTGGGGAGCCCAGTTTGCAACAGGGGTACAAGGTGGGCCAAGACTGTGAGAAGCTCCCAGGAAGGAGGAGGAGAGAGGTTCAGACCTGTGAGGAGCTGGTGAAAGTCACTCTCTCCCAGGAAGAAGACTCATGTCTGCCCAGCTCTGCATCCTGTTTCATGAACCCCATTTTAGCCGCTTCTGGGTATGAAGACTCCCCCCTCGAGGGCTTGCAGTGTCCTAGACACTTATCCCCCTCTCTTCCAGGAATTGTCAAGGCCCAGGATGGCTTTGATCTCCACTTTCCCCATTATAGAGGTGGGTCTCTTTTGTAGGTGTCCTGTCAGGCCAGGGAAGCATCGAAATGCAGGGAACAGTGAGTGGATGGACACATGGAGCTGGAGCGCTAGGACTGAGATCCGAGCTCCTCGGGTGATAATCAGTGGAACCTAGAACCTGCTCAGCTCTTTCTAGAGTCTATGTATCTACTCTCCTCAGTGTCACTGCACCCCATGGTGAGAAAGGCAGCACTAGTAGAAGTGAGTTGCCCTTTTAGCCAGCTGCAAATAGGCTGACGGCTGCCCAAGGTGGTGGAGGTTCAGGAGCGCCCCCTTCTCTCTCCTGCAGCTCGGCCAGGCCTCCAGCCCTCAGCCAGGTTGCTGGGGTGGAGGAAGGATGGGCTTCCGCGCCGCCGGGAGGGCTGGGTGTGCACACTGCCAGCATATTCAGAAATAAAAAGGCGCTGGGGACATAGCTCGGCGCAAAGGCCCAGCTTTCCAGCCTCCTGCCTTCACCTGAAAGTGGGCAGCGTCTGGTTGTCCTTCAGCTGTGTCCCACCAGTCCCTGGCACCCAGAAGGGCAGGGGCTGAGCCCCACTGGCTGCCTCTCTGTCACCTGCAGGGATCTCACAGGGCCAGAGAGGGTCCAAAGTGGTTTGGGGGCCACCTGTGACAGCGTGGAACTCGCCCCATGCTAGGAGCAGGAACTAGGAAACGCTTGCCTTCAAGGTTTCCTTTTGCGTTCTGTTTTGTTTCTTTGGTACTGGGGATCGATCCCAGAACCCGCACACTGAGATACATTCCTGTCATTTTTAAAAAGCTTTCGACACAGGGTCTGGTTAAATTGCTAAATTGCCCGAGCTGGACTAGAGTTGGTGATCCTTCTCTCTCAGCCTCCCAGAGTGCTGAGATTATAGTTGAGTGCCACCAGGCCTGGCTAAGGGTCTTAATTATACTTTATGCCACTTATTTTCTTACAGGTACGGGGGCCTTGAGACCAAGGCCTTGCATCTGCTAGGTGAATTTAAAAATTTGAAACAGGGCCTCCTTGATTTGTCTAGTCTGACCTGGAACTTTCGACCTTCCTACCTCAGTGGCCCAAGCAGCTGAGATTCCAGATGTGTCTCTCTGTACCCAGATTATTTACCTTTTGAAAAACCTGCACAGGTGCATGGAACAAAATTCAAAATGCTGCACACAGATACGCAGTGCAAGTTCAGTGCCCTTCCCACCCCGCTTCCTTCTCCGTCTGTTTCTCGAGGCAGCTGCTATCTATTTTCTGCTGCATCTTTTCGGGGATGGTCCCCGTGCGGACGGGCATAGAGTTTGTTTTCTGTGTCACATGTGGCATATTAAACCCAGCACCCTACACTTTGCTTTTTTTTTCACTTAGCAACAAATGCTGGCGAGGCTGCGGGGGAGAAGGAAGCCTGGCAGAGTGTCGGTGGGAGTGTGCATTAGTACGGAAACAAGCCTAGGGATCCTTAAAAAACTGAAATAAGAAATTCCATTTGACCCAGTTACTTCCTTTCTAGGAATCTTCCCAGAAGAGTTAAAGTCAATATGTGTCAGTGAACCATGCACACCCATGTTTATAGCAGCATAATTCCTAAGAGTTAAATCTCAGAAACAGCCCAAATGCCCACCAACAGATGAATGGATTAAAAAAATGGCATTTATGCACAATGGAGTACTACTCTGCCACAAAGAAGGATATACTTTAGGCGTTTGTAGAGAAATGGATGCATTTTGAGACCATACTCTTAAGTGAAATAAATCAAACACACAAGTTTAAGTATCACACTGTTGCCGGGCCCAATGGCACATGCCTGTAATCCCAGAATTTAGGAGGCTGAAGCAGGAGGATGGCAGGTGGCAGGGTGTAGCCACCCTGGGCTACAATAAGCTCAAATCCAGCCTTGACACCCTGTCTCAACCCCCCCTAAAAAACCCCCAAAAGTATCACATTATTTGTCTTGTGTGAGAAACTCAACATATAAATAGAGAGCAAAATACAGGTTAGATAATAGGAAGTAGGGAGATATTTTTCAAATGGAAAGGGGGACAAGAGGGAGGGGAGGAGACAAGAAAGACTTTTGACGCCTTGCATGCGTGCTCCAGCACCCACGGTAAATATAATCGTTAGGTACTGCAAAGCTACTAGCGAAAAATAAAATTGAATTAAAACAGTAAATCACCTTTTAATCAAAGTTGGCTTCTTAAAATGAAGATTACCTAAAGGAGGACCATGGGACTGTTTTAACAGAAAACAAAGGCAAAACCACCCTGGAGACCACTTTCTCTCCGGATGGAGACGGGGGTGTTTCACTCGCTGACGCCTCTTCTGACAGCCACTTCAGGTGCATGGCCGCAAACAGTGCTGGAAGGGCCCTGTCCTGTTGTCCTCTCACCCATGTGCCTGGCTGTGTCACTGACTCCTGGGCGGGAGATGCGGGCTCAGCTGGGCTGTGCTCTGCCATGCTGGGTCCGTGTCCCCCCCCTGCAGGGAGCCCCCGGGAGGGGTGGGTGTGGCCAGGTCTGGGGCTGACTTGGGCTCGGAGTGGGGCTGAGACACCAGGACAGCTCAGCTGGTCCTTGCCAGTGCCCCTCAGTGGAAGCCCTGTGGCATCTGACCCTCTTCCCAGCTGTGCCCAGGAGCAGCGGGCGGGCGGGCGGGTGGGCGCCCTCAGTGCAGGGCTGGCCTGGGCAGCAAGGAGCCCGGGCTGGAGGGAGGCCAGGCTCTGGCTCTTAAACTTCCTGAGGAGCCAACGTGGAGGGAGCCCCAGGGCACCTACCTGGGGTGGACAGGGCTGGGGACAGAGTGTCCTTGGATGGGGGGCTGAGAGAGAGCCTGAGGGGCCCACACAGCCCTCTGCCCCAGACTAGGGATTTGACAGCGCTCGAGCCCTAAGGAGAGTTCCTGGAAGACGCCCTGGCTCACACATGGGGCTCACGCCACAGGGCCCTGATGTGGGGGGTGGGGGAAAGGTTCGGGAGGCCTTGTGGCTTGGTCTGGAGAGAGAGAGTACCTGAGGAGCGGGGGACTGGGGCTCCTCCTCCAGGACCACCTCCTGGCCAGAAGCCCTGGGGGTACAGGAGGAAGCCCTGGGGTACTCTGTCCAGGAGAAATTGGGGAAGGGCAGACGCCGAGGCCGGCAGCCTGGGCTTGCAGCTCTTTCCCAGAACACCTGGGTGGCTCTGGGCCCTTCTGCCAGCCCCTGGGGATACTAGACTAGTGGCAGTGTTGTCTGCTGTCGTGTAAGGCAAGCACCAGCCTCCGGGGCTACCGAGCAGTTGGCATGGGGCTCGTGTCATTTTGTTTTATTATTTAATTACTTAACTAATTTTTGGTACCAGGAGTCAAAATCAGGCTTGTCAGGCAGGCACTGTGCCACTGAGCTAAATCCCCGACCCTCTGTGTTAATTAGTTTACACCTATAGCCCCACGTGGCCAGTGATGCTGAATAGGGCAGTTTTAGTCTTGGGCTTCATGTGTCTCTCCCGGCTCACCAGGTTCCCCTGGGAGAAGCAGGCGGCAGTGGGCACAGAAGCAGGTCCCCAGGAGAGTCCAGTAAACACCAGGCTTGAGATGAACTTCCTTGAGGAAGGGTAAAGTGCCTCTGGGGTAGCTCAGGGGCACAGCGCCCGGCTGTCTAGCATACACGAGGCCTTGAGTTCATCCCCAGTCTGGAAATACAGCGCACTCCATCCTCCTCTTTGCCATCTGAGATGAACATTAGCATATTAAAGGCCGCGAGAAGCCCTGCCCTGAACCGGTGGTTTTAGTTTTCCACATGTGTTTGACTGCAGCACCCTGCTTATGGGCAAACGACTGGAGTCTGTGCGGCTCCCCTTGAAAGCGGGGACACCCAGGGAAGGAGCGCTCCTAGCCTGCCTGTAGCGCATGCGCAAGAAGCCCCACGGGTGCATGGATGATATTTCCTGGGGTTTCCCCAGCTGTCGTATGTAATCAGGATTTACAGGGAAAGGATTTCACACAGGACACATAATTTACAGGATTATTTTATAATATTCACCCAAAGACTCAAATGCAAAAGAGTGCGGGAGATCTGTCCACACGCTAGAGACCCAAAGAATTCCGCTGGGGCCCTGGATCCCGTGGCAATGTCCCGCATGAGTCCAGCCAAAGGCCTAGAGCCCACGACCATGTGTCATGCAAGTCTGTATTAAGGGTCTGCTCTGTGCAGGCCATGAAGGAGCTGTGCCAGCAGGCTGAGGGGTCTGCACTGGGGCCAGAAATGGACAAAGTAAGGACCAGAGCTGCCCCAAAGAGAACCACAGCCATGCTCAGTGACAGTGGGGACCTGAGCTCCTCCAACAGTGAGAACAGCTGAGTTCATACTGGGAAACCCTGTGGGACAATGTCTTGCAGTAGAGTCACCAGCGCACCCTTTTCCCCTCCAGTTCTCCTTTTATGCTGCTGACAACAATCCTCAGGGGTCCTTCCACGCCCAGCATCACCTGACCCAGGTCAGCGGGTGTCACAAGGTGACCGTTAGTTTAGCCACTACACCAGCCTGTCTTGGTCTGGGCAGGATCCCAAGAATGCCCTTGGGAGGCCCCATTGCTGCGTCCTCTGCCCTGGGACCCAAAGCAGACCCTCCTGGATGTCAGCTATCCCTCTGGATACCAAGGGCATCAGACATGTTCTGTCCTTTGGGAGCTGCCCCACATTGTGTCTTTTCAGACTGAGCCCTTTGGGCTAGAAGGAGCACTGTTACTGTTCCAGGGTCTAAACTAGATGACAATGAGGAGAAGAGGCCAGGCATTCCTGTTCGGTGCCACACTGTCCACCCAGGTAGGCGTTTGGAGACTAAGGCCCAGAGCTGGCCAGGACTTCAGCCACCTGTCCCTCTGCAGGAAGGCTGCAAACACTTCCACTGCAAATGCTTCGTGCCCGCTGGATGAGGCGGTGCATTAAGCCAAATAGCAGACAGCTGCTGCCCACCGGCTCGGGAGCCCTAAGGAGCTGGGTTTGCACAGCTCTGGCCTCTGGCTCACTGTGGGCACTGGTGCTGCGAGCTGCAGGAAAGTAGTGGTAATGGTCAGGTGAGGGTGGCAGGGATCCCAGCTGGCTGAGGCACAGGCAAGGGCTGGCAGGGCAGAGGCCACCTTGGCCGCTTCCTGTCCCTCTCCGGAGGGTGAGGGCTCTGCAGCCTGTCTTCCAGGAGGAAGGCTCCTGCTCTGGGCGGCAGGAGAGCTGCCCTCACAGGATGCTGTGTGTGTCACGCAGCCCTGTGGCAGTCTGCTGCTCCAGGGGACCTTTTCTTCCCTCTCCAGCCCCGGCTTCGGGCCTGAAATAGGAGACCGCATAGCAGACCTGGGTGCTCTCTGCAGACTCCTGCCCCTGACACAACACCACACCACACCTGGAGTGGCATCTGGGAGGCCGGCCGGATCCTGAGGAGGAACATCGCCGGCCAGCGGGGCAATTGCAGGTGTGCAGGGCTTGGGCCAGGCTGGGACTCTCAGCCTGGCTTGTTTCTCATGGACTCACGTACACATGCAGGGGTGCCATGGCCCACCGCTCGGGGCCTTGTCATGTGGAACGCAACGTGGGCCGTGCCTGGGGATACGAGCGCGTGCACACACACACATACACACACATACACATACACAAGCATGGGGGACTTCCCGCTGTCCACGCCTTCCTCAACCTACCTCCTGCTCCCACTATATGACTACCCAGCTACATTTACACAGCTGGGCAGAGCCAGACACGGTGGTGCACACGTTAATGTCAGCTGCTAGAAAGGCTGAAGGAGGATCTATAGCCTAAATCCAACCTGGGCAACTTGGGAAGACCCTGTCTCAAAGCAGATAATAAAAAGGGCTGGGGATGTGCCTAGTGGGAGAGTGATCCTGGATTCAATCCCCAATACCACACGCGTGCGTGCGTGCGCGCGCACACACACACACACACACACACACGCCAAGCAGTGAGATTAACCATCCAAGGAGGCCAGGCGCTTCTTGTGGCACTGGCAATGGGGTCCCCTCAGGACCCCCCTCGGGCTCTGTTTACTGAAATGCACTTGTCCCCAGCTGACTCATGAGTACACGAGGCCTGGCACGAGCCAGGACCTGCCTTTCCCAACAGCAGCAGGCTGCTAGTAGATTTATGACTCAGGGCCACAAACTGTAAATCACCTGTAGGCCCCCAGAAGGACGATCACACACTAGCTTGAAAGAGGCCTTAGCTGCGGGGGCCTTGGGCAAACACTGGTCGAAGCTAGGAACCATAAGAGCCAGGGACTCTAGCGGCTGTGCTGGTCCTGCGGTGCCCAGGGAAGATGTGGGTGCAGATCACTCACGGTGGAAGCCACAGGAGTGAGTTTACTGAACGGTGCTTTGGCATTGGTGCTGCCAGTGGAGCACGCAGGGGACCTTCAGGGACCTGCTGTGAGCGATGCCAGACTTGGTGTCAGGTCATCCGGGGAGACCCACCCACATCCGCTAGATGAGGAGAAGGATTCAGAAAGGTCAGGACGCGAGTCTCAGGACTGAGCAGCGAGGGAGGCAAGGCTGGGGCCCAGCCTCAGGCTTCCAGCCCTGGCCCGGGCCCCAAAGCCCACCCACACGCTTCTCTCTCCAAAACAAGAGAAGCCCAAGACGGTGACTCAGAACCCCTCGGTAGTTTTGCTGATAAATTTTTTTTGTTTTGAAGTGAGAGGTTCTGCCTCTATTACAGTCTTTAGGAAATTATAGTGATTTGGGCTTTTTCAGACATGATTGAATTACTCACAGTCTGGAATTCCCAGGCAGGGGGTGAGACCCAGGGAGGCTGCAGCACGCAGGAGTCCGGGTACAACAGGATTTGGGGCCAGAAGCGTTCCAGTTTCCACTCTGCCTTTACAGACCATGCGAGTCACCTGCTTGGAACCTTGGTTTCTCTCCTGGGTTGGGAACTGATACCAGAACTGAGCTCGAGGGTAGCTGGGGGACACAGTGAAGCAATGAGCAGGAGTCCTGTCCCCTGGAAGGCTAGAGTGGGTGGGCGGCCCCAGGACACCTGACCTAGCGGGGTCTCACTTGGTGAGGCCAGAACCAGGCCTGTGAGCCTCGAGCTTACTGGTGAGGCCGTGGGCTGCTTGGGTTCCAATCCAGCTCTGAGAGTGACTTGGGGCTAAAGGATTTCCCCTCCCTGAGGCCCTATTTTCCTCTGGGGAAAATGCAGACCAGACAGCTCAGGTCCTGTAGGAGGACCCGAGGGTTCAGGGCTCGGGACGGTGCCCGGCAGAGCCAGTGCCCATAGTGACCACTTTCTCTCCATCCCTCTCCTGTCGGCTGGTTCCTGTGTTTCCAGCAGGGCAGCCCGAGCTCATGTGTCTGCAGGGCTGGCGGAAGAATTTCTTTAGCTGTTTCTGGCAAACATGGTGTAAATCTGTGCTTTCCTTGATCAGCGTGTGGCCCAGCCTTTGCATGAGCTGCCCTCTTCATCAGGAAATCCTGCTTTCCTCGCCCCCATTGCCCAGCATCCTGGGCTCAGCACACAGACTGGGTGAAGAACCTTCCTCATCTCACCCAATCGGGAACAGCCATCAAGATCTGGGTGCCGTGTCGCATACCTGTGATCTTGGCTATTTAGGAGGCTGAGGCAGGAGGATTGAAAGTAGAAGGCTGGCTTGGGTAACTTAGGCCCTGCCTCAAAAAATAAAAATAATAAAGGGCTGGGGATGTAGCTCAATGGTAGAGCAGTTGCTAAGCATGCCGGAAAATCTGACTTCCGTCCCCTGCATGGGGGGAAAAAATCAACAGGTTCTGTGAAGTTTTACTGAGTGCCTGCTCTGGCTAAGTTAATCCTTCCATTGTTTCGTCACCGCCAATTACTGTACTTGAGCAATTATTTAATTCTGCCTTATGTGACAGTGCTAATTTTTCTCTCCAGAGTCTAGAGACAGTTAAAGGCCTTGAAGGCTCCTGTGAGGTTCTGTGGCCAGTCCCATCACCAGTTTGTGCCCCGGCACCCTCTCTGTCCCCGCTTTTCTCCCAGGCCAGCAGCCTGCAGATAAACTGAGCATGCTCAGAACCTTCAGGGGTTCCCATCACCCTATGGGGCTTCAAAGCCCCAGAGAGGTGGCCCCCAGAGCACAATGAGGACCTCACACTGTTGTTGTTAGTCTTCTCCGTGGGTTGCATGGAGATCAAAGTCTGAAGGAAGTAGAAGGTTGCTCTCTGACAAAAACATCATATTTTTAGAAGCACTAGGTGGTTTAGGATGTTTGCCCCATGCTGTCAGTGGAGGGGTGGGGTGGGGTGGGGTGGGGTGGGGGTGGGGGCCGAGCCTGAGAGCTTGAGCTGAGGGTTGGTGGGAGCAGGTTTCCTGGCTCGGGCCCAAGGGTGGAGGCTGAGGGGTGGGGACAGCCTGCAGTCCCTTATCTGTTCTGAAGATCAGGGTGCTTAGGTCCTAGGGCCTGAGAGTTGAGGGCCAGGGGGCTCTGAGGCCTCTGGTTCTGTCCCCTTTGTTCCAAGGTGGGAAACTGAGGCCCAGGGAGAAGAGGCTTGACTTCTCTCCACTCTGCGCCCCCACATCTGACAGGCCCACGGCCTGGGGGGGAGGACCGGGGCTGACACCCATGAAACCGCTGGAGAACAATGCACACGCATTCTGCAATCAGGGCTAATTGGTGTGGTTCAGAAGAGATGGAACGCTGGGCAGGCGGTTAGGGTAGGAGGACCTCAGTGGGTCTCTAAACCAACGCACCAGGAGTATTCCTGAAGAATCAGAACAGCCCCTGGGGGCCTAGAAGGGGAAGCCTTGGGTAGGGCAGAGGGCCCATTGGGCAGATCAGGTCACAGCTAGGAACAGGCCCAGCTTGGCCTGGCGGGGGACAGACGGAGGAGTGCAGGGCCGAGCTTGGGTCAGCAGCAGTGTGGACCACCATTTTTAGCAGCATCTCACTAATGGTTAGCAGCCCGGTGTCACTGAGCTTGGAGAGCTGCACTGCTGGTCTCCAGTCTGGAAAGAGGCCCGCTGGGGGCGCCCTGCCCTCCCCCTCCCCTCGTTCCCTCTACCTTATAATCAGGATGGCCCTGCCTTACTGTTTATGCCAAAATCCCGAGCAGCCAGGCTGGGCTGGCGAGCTGTAATTTACATCTTTTTTGACATGGGCTCAGGCTCCCTCAAATGGGAACCACATTGGAGAAGGAAAAACCAGAAGGTGGGAGTGCGGCCGGGAAGCCACCTGTTTCTTGTTTGGGATGAGCCTCTGTTTGTCGCCGGGTTCCAGGGCCCAGCTGGGATTTGGAGGAGGCAGAGCAGCCCTGGGTCACCGCCCTTAGGCGAGGAGACAGCTTCAGCCTGCTGGCTATGGGGCGCCCGGGACAGAGCTCTGCAGAGGCTGCTGGGCACTCTGTGCTGCTTGGTCCTCCTCTGCCCCTGCAGAGCAAGGCGATGTGGAAAAAACCAAGCATGGGCAAAGTCCAGAACCTGGGGAGGCCTGGTGGTCCCAGCCACCCCTGCCAGTGCCTCTTGCAAACTGAGTGTAAGCCCCCAGAATGTAGGGGAGGGGCTGGCACCACGGAAAATGAATGAATCTGGGTTTTGCACAACATGAATGAATTCTTTTTATTGTTTCTGGATAAATTTCTAAAATGTGGTGTGCTAGTTGGGGCAGTGGTGCACACCTGTAAGCCCAGCCTGGACTGTCTGTCTCAAATATAAAATTAAAAAAAGGGAAAGGAGAAAGTGCTCAAAAGGAAAGAACAATTGGGATAGGAGAAAGGAGAAAAGAAAGAAGGGAAAAGATTTTATATATATATATAAATATATATATATATGAAATAGATAACTATACTACTAATCTCTGTTAGTTCATGAGAACAGTTTGTGCTTTCACTGATTATTTGGTGATTTTTTTCATGCTTCGATCTTATAATCTGAACAACCACTTTGAAGATAACAATAAGCAATATACTAACCAGTGTTAATCTCCTATTATTGCATTTTGAAGTCCTGTATCATCGTTTTTATTCTTTTCATTTTAAAATAAAATGTAAAAAAATAGATATTAAAAGGGGGTGGGACTGGAGGTGGGGATGTAGCACAGGATGGGTTCCATCCCTAGCACGGAAACAAAAAAGTGGCGTAGAGTGAAAACTAAAAGAGTGAAAACTGATGGTTGCGTCCATCCGTACGAAGTTCAAAAGCAGGCAAAAGCGTTCTATGGTAGGGGCTGGGGATTTAGCTCAGTGGCTCAAGTGCTTGCCTGGTAAGCATGAGGTTGTCAGTTCGATCCTCCAGTACCAAAACCAAAAACCACCATTCTATGGTGTCCGGTGAGGTTGGCTTTGAGGTAAGGTGCATGCGATTCCCCCGAGGCTGGGACAGCCGTGTACCACGTGTGAGGAGGGGAGGGCGAGGATGTTCGCAGGGAGCGCTGGGCTCTGCTCACAGGCCCTGAAGGCGGCCACACCGGGTCCACTGTGATAATCCGCTGGCTGGGTGTTTATGCTTGGTGCTGCGACCGTGCTGCTTTCCGCAGTGGAGCAGGGCTGCGAATGTCTCGCAGCGGCAGAGAGCTTGCTAAGTATGTAAGGGGCCCTGGTTCCATTCCCACCACCTGCTGCGCACTTCAAACATAAGGATAAGAAGACACTAAAGAAGCGATGCATGGGGGAGCCCGGCACCCGCCCCTTCCTTTGTGCCTCTTCTCTTTGGATTTTGCCCCTCGTGGCTGTGGGACACTCACCCCCAACCCCTCTGCCTGTGGTCAGTCACCCCCGAAACAGCTTCCCCAGCCTGGCTCAGGCCTAGGTCTGCACCGTGTGGACTGTGTCCTTCAAATCTTCACTTTCACGTCCCTGGCGGCCGCCCCTCCAGGAGCCTCGGCCCTCTGCCATGTAGCCTGGCTTGGGACATGGGTTTCCTGAGGCCCAGGCCTCCTGGCCTGGGAAGAGCTGCTCCTGCCCTGGTTGGTTGGCTGTGCCCCGTGGGGTTCCCCAGGCTGAGTAAACGGACCAGAGGGCCTCCAACCGAGCACAGACTTCTAGCGGGCTCTGGTTGCAGTCCTGCTTGGCACTGTCAGTGCCCTCCAAGGGACACCCGGAGGCCTTGGCTACAAAGAAAGGGCAGATCTCTAGGACGTGGAAAAAAAAAAGAACAATCTCTGATCTTCAAAGTTCCGTTTGCCCTTTGTATTTGCTTCAAGAATCATTGACACACAAAGGCTTCACCCTTTAATGGGTGTGAGGGATCCCGCAATGCTGAGGTTGAAGAAACCATGAGAAAGTGAATGGGGGGCTGGCTGCCCCAGACTTGTCATTTTTCTGGGGCAGCTGAGTCTCCCCGGGCCCTCCTGCACAGGGCCTCCTGGCCCGGCTCCTCTGCCTGTTCAGGTGAGAAACTTTCCATTGTTGCCTTATCTCGCGGTCTCCTTATCCGCTCGCCTCCCTGAAGCAACCACAGGTGCACACATCAGATCTGAGGCCCGATCTGTTCCACCCTGTGCCAGGCAGGGCTGGGGACGCGAACCCCAGCATGAAACGGCACCCACAACCGCAAGGCCCGGCATGCACCCTCTGAGACCGGTAGGTAAAGACAATTACCGGCAATTTCCATAGCATGGTTTGTTTTTTGTTCAAAGGCTTGGAGGCATTCTCAGTAGCGAGCTTAAAATATAGTATTCCCACCGCACGCCGCCTTCATCAACGGCGATAAAAGCTGTGGTCGCTTTGTCCTGCTCTTCCTTTCAACAGTTAAACCTTCAAGTTTGATATTGAAACTGCTTTTTTCTTCAAGTGTGCTTTGATGGTGCAGATAACGCTTCCTGATAAGGAACCAACCTGCCTTCAAAACCACTCACTGGACCCCGTGCACACCGCTGGGGTGCGCGTCATGAGGGAAAATCGGGCACCCGAAATTATGAGAAGTGGGATAGGAATGTGCTGAGTCTGTGAAATTCTTCTCTCTGCTGCCTGCACAGGAGAGTCTGCAAAAAGAGAGAAAAAAACCCCAGAAAAAAAAGTCATCAGGCATTGATCAGAAGGGGGGTCAGGGAGAGGAGGAAAAGGGGGGTAAAGCCTTAGGACCTGTTGTTTGTTCCCCTGCCAAGGATGTGCAGTCATGCCCATCCGCTAGACTTTTGCTGGGAACTGTCCGTCAGGTTGGTTGGAGGTGGGCCCGGATGCCCGTGGGCTTGGGGTGTCTGAGTCGTCTTGGGGAGGTGTTCGGGGTTCTGGCTTCTTCAGCCGCTGCTTCTCCTGTGGTTCTTCTGTTTGCTCATCAGTGTTTGCCGCATGTCAAAGGCTGCCCACACTTGGGCTCAACCGTAGTACAGTAGGAATAGACCGTGGGTGCCTTCGGGTAAGCAACAATTGTTTTGTTTTTCCAACCTGCTTTGATGTCTGTTATCTCACCTCCTATCTTGTGGAGAAGACTGATACCAACATGGCAGCCACACAAACCCCATGAGTCCTTCTGTGCCCATTTTACAGATAAGGTAAAAAAAAAAGCCCCAGAGCATCACCTGTAGAAAGAAGGCTGAGGCCTGCAGGAGGCCATGAAATTGTGTCTGCCAAGCCCGGACATTCTCAAAACCTTCCAAGCTTTGGACAGGAATTGGTGACTTCCCAGGTGTCTGAAGAGAGGCTGTTTTGCTTCCTGATTTCAATTTTAGCTCCATCTTGTGTGCAGGGACCCCAGACATCCTGGGCCTATGAGCTATAGGGTAAGGGCTGGTTTAGATCAGACAAACAGGCTTGAATCCTGGCTCGCTAGCTGTGTGACTGGAGGTGAATTACCTCACCTCTCTGAGCCACACTGTGTTGGTCAGGAGAATGCAGCTGACACAGTAAAGGCTCCTTAGACCTGACTGCAAGGCCAGGTGTGACAATCTATGAGTCTGTCCTTCGCTGAACTGACCTGGATTTGCATAAGTATCATGCCTTGTAAGTTGCTAAGTACTCTGAGCAAGCTTTCAGCAGCTCCTCTGATGGATTGCGGTAGGCTGAGCTCTGTGCGGTGGGCAGGTGGTCGGGCAGGTGCTCATGTTTCCTCGTCCCTCTTTGAGAGACAGGCAGACTGAGACACAAAGAGATCGAGCAGGTCACCAAGGAACTGCAACAAGCTGGTGGCAGGAGCCAGGATCTGAGGAGACTTGTGAGGACCTCTGGACCACATGTGGGCAGACCCACTGGTCAGCAAGCCCAGCACCACAAAATAAGTATAACAGAAAAAAAACATAACATAGAGGACTCCTGCCTGCAGCCCTTGCCCACGGTACGCCCTCGGGCGCGTGGCTGTCCCCTGTGAGCCTGGGACCTCTTGCCTGCTAGGCAAGCGATGGGGCAGCACCTCAGCCCCAGAACAGGCTGTGAAGCTTAGGATGTGAGTTAAAGAGCCCAGGGCTTTATCCTATTCACAGAGCACTCAGGGTGCTGAGGCCGCGGCAGCACCTCCTGGTCCCCACTTTGCCAGCCCCTGCTGAGGGGGCTGGACTCTGGTCTCCTTCTCTTGCTCTGAGTCCTGCAAGGCAACACTGTGTCCGGTTGTGCTCGGTCTGCCCCGCATGTTGGTCAGGCTTGTGGTGCTCTCGGAAGGCCGTGCCAGTTGAAGCTCAGAGAGTAAAAAGAGCATCTGGGCCCCCGTGGTACACATCACAGCCAGCTGGGAACCTAGGAGCTTCGGGGCCTGCATGTTCCAGGGCTCTCTGCCCCGGAAGAGGACAGAAGGGCCGTTCGTCCTACCCTACCACATGCTCGATCCTGACTCTGCTAGCCTGAATAATGTGACGTTAAAAGCACAGGCCTGTCAGGCACAGTGGCACATGCCTGTCATCCCGACTACTCAGGGGTCCGAGGCAGGATCGTAAGTTCAAATCCCACCTGTGCGATTTAGAGAACCTCTGTGTGAAAGTGAAAAATTAAAAGGACTGAGATGCAGCTCAATGGTGGAGAGGCTCTGAGCTCCATCCCCAGGACCAAACACAAACAAACAAACGAATGCTAAAAGTATAGGCTCTGAGTTGGAACTCTGTCCTTCATCCAGCGTGTGGGCGAGGAGCAAGTAACTGCATGTATTTTGGGGGCCTAAGATCCACTGTAAGAAACCGTGTTTCATGTCCCATCAAGAAAGGAAGAAGGCCACCGCCAGCTGAGCTGACATAAACCAACAATGGTAAGCCACGGCTCAATCTGGGCCCTTCAGGAAAGGAAACACAGGGAAGACTGATAAGCACATGGAAGGGTCCCCGACCTCATCCGACGGTCGGGACAAGCAGTGAAAGCCACGTCTACATGCTTGTCCCTGCAAAACTACTCACGCCAGCTCTCGGCCGGAGGGACACAGGGGAAATGTAGCCGTTTCGCAGTTTCTTAAACCTCTGCTATGATCCAGATGTTCCCTGTCTAGACAATCACCCCAGATAAACGAAGCCACTTTCACACAAACGCTGTGTGCAAATGTTTACAGCAACTTTATTCGCAGTCGCTTAAACCAAGGAATGACCCAGACGCCTACCAGTCAGTGAACAGATAAACAAATTGTGGTGGATTATGCAATTGAGGGATGCTGGAAAGTAAAAAATGAATGAACTAGCAAGAGTGCGGGAAGAAAGTCGCACAATAAAAATGTTGAATGGGGAAAAAAAGAAGAATGTACTGCGTGTGTTTGGATCTATTGACAACTCTAGAAAGGGTGAGGGGGTCCCTCAGGACAGGGAGCAAACCCACGGCTGCCGAGGAGGGAGGAGTGGGTTGTGAAGCAGGAGATGGGAACTTCGGGGCCACGGAAAGGCTTGCTGTGTTGCTGGCAGGTCCGGATACGTCGGGTTTATTGGCCCTGTGTACCGTAAGTACAGCTTGCTATGTGTCTAGCCCATGCCATCAAAGGTGAAAAATGTGCACAAACGTGTTCCTGAGTTGTTTCCTCTTCTGCGACCCAGGAATCCTGTGAGGGTTCAGTGGGGCTGGGCGTCTGCCCAGCGTGGTGCAGGGTAAGAGGCCGGTAAGCATCAGCTCCCACAGCGGGTCCCCACGCTCACCCCGAGTGTGGCTCTGGCCTTGAAGCATCTGTTCCACTGCGCGGCCCCTCGGTGGTTGACAGCTGCGGCCCTCAGCTCAGTGCCACAGTGGGTCCTTGCACTCCGCTGGGCCTAAGGGGACAATAGCAGTCTTGTGGAAATGGTGTCATGCGGCAGAGAAGGCCGCTGGGGACCAAGGCCTGAGACACCTTGACATCTGACGCTGGATCTTTATTGAGGGCAGCTGACCACAGTGAGCAGCAAGAAGAGGCCGCAGAGGGGGACCAGGGGCTGGACGTTGCCTTTTGCGTGCCTGCCTGGGGGTGCAGAGTTCCCCTGCACGGCCCTGCCCACCCTGGGCCCCTGGGAGCCACTGTCGTGGTGGCTGGGAGACGCCCCCACCGCAGCCGCTGGGTGGTCGAGCTTGGTATTACTCACAGCTTCCAGTACCTGCTGTGCTCAGACAGGAAGCCTCGTTTTTCCTCTCGGGTTGACAGCGGCCTGTGTTCTCTTTTCCTGCGGGGCCTGGCGCTCCCTTGCCCAGTGGGTTTCTGAGGCTGAACGCCTAGGGTGTCAGTGGTCCACGGGGCCTCCGCCAGCAGATATTCTGGCAGAGCCAACTCACCCAGGGGGCCATGAGCCACCAGCCCTTGAGTGTACCCCAGCTCAGCCACGCCTCTTAGAAGCAGGCGGCATCTACGCGGCCACGGAGGAGGCCTGCAGTGCGTATGTGTTCAGCTAACCTAGATAGACTACAGCAAGCCCCCAAACCTCAGCGCAGCAAATACCTTTTCCACCTGCCCCTTTGAGCTGGAGCCGGACACATTGGAGGTGGGCGCCTCCTGGGTTTTCTGCTCCCTGCTTCCACTCCGCAGGGGAGGTTGAGTCTGTCTATTCTTTCTCCGAGTTTCCCACACCCTCTGCGACGGTCGGAACCCACTCTCCACACCAGCTCGCCTCAGCCTCTGTTTCCTGGATGTCCCACATGGCCCATCTTTGCTGCCCATTGCTGTTCACCCCGTTCTGAGTCTAGGTGCACTGCTATGCCCCCTCCACAGCCCCAAGCAGCTGCTACCTCCTGGACTCCTCCCTGAGGCCCAGGGCGCTCCCTATGGGTGGCACAAGGATGCTCCATGCCCTTGGGGCTCCCTAGGGACCTCTGCTTCCTTGACCATGGCCAGGACGGTCTCCCTCCTCCAAACGTGTGCGCAGCCAGGTTTGCACACACTACCCACTGGTGTCTCCAACCAACCAGGGCGGCCCAGGGGCTGCAGGCCAGCCTAGCCCTGCCTGGTCCTGGGGAACAGCACAGGGCAGGGTCCTGGCCCTCTTCTTTGGCCTTCTCTATGTGTCTTGCAGAGTCTCGGGACAGATGCAGGCCTGGAAGCAGCTCCCCTATGAGACTCCTCTCCCCTCGCCACTGGGCTCCCCAGTGCTGCTTGCGTTAGCGGAGAACAGGTCCTTGGCATTGAACTCGGGACCAAAGGGGAGGGGTCTCTTTCCAAGGGGGTTTCTCTGGGCACTGGCCAGCTTTGATGTCCTTCCCTGGCTTTTACCACCAGGTCTCTGCCTGACTCCAAGGCACAGAGGAGCGCAGCGCTGGGACGCTAGGCCCTGGGCTTTATGTCACCTTCCAATTTAGATTTAATTTCCAAGTTTTCATTTAGTCTTTAAATCAACATTTAATCCGACGTGATGCTGCATGCCTGTAATCCCAGCTACTCAGGAGGCAGATGCAGGAAGATTGAAAACTTCAAGGGCAGCCTGGACAACATACTGAGACTCCATGTCAAAAAAATATTGACATTTAATGCCGTAAGTAAAATAGATATTGGGCACTTGACTTCAAAGGCTGGTACTGGGAGGTCCTGGGAGAGAGACACAGGTGGGTACCTCGAGGTAGCTGCTGCCTTGGCTGCCGAGGGATGATACCTGGGCTCTATCACACCTGTTGAATAAGAATGGAAGCTGGAGATGGTACCTTGGAGTTGTATACAAGGGTAGACACAAAACTACAGGTCAGGTGGTAGCCATGAAGAAAATCAGACTAGAAAGTGCAGAGGAAGGGGTTCCTAGTACTAGAGTTTGGGAAATTTCTCTATGAAAAGAACTTCGTCATCCATGTAGTTAGTCTCCAAGATGTGCTTATGCAGGATTCCAGGTTGTATCTCATTTTCGAATTTCTTTCCACGGGTCTCAAGAAATACTTGGATTCTATGCCTCCTGGGCAGTTCATGGATTAAGAGTTATTTGTACCAGATCCTTCAGGGATGTCTATGGTTACTCTAGAAGAGTTCTTCAGAGGCTTAGAACACAAAACCTGTTCACTGATGGCAAAGGAACAGTTAAACGGGCTGACTGTGGTCTTGCTAGAGCTTTTTTCTCGGGGGGGGGGGGTTGGTACCGAGGATCGAACTCACGACCTTGTGCTTGCCAGGCAGGCGCTTAAGCCACTGAGCTAAATCCCTGGCCCTTTGCTAGAGCTTTTGGGACCCAGGCTAGGGCACACACACCCGGTAGTAACACCTTGGTATAGAGCTCCAGAAGTATTGCTGGGGTCAGCTCGGGATTCTACTCCAGTAAATATTTGGAGTAGGGCTGGGGATTTAGCTCAGCAGCAGAAGCGCCTGCCTGGCAAGCACGAGGTTGTGAGTTTGATCCCCGGTATCCCGCCCTCCAAAAAGCTGGAGTATAGGCACCATTTTTGCAGAATTGGCAAAACACAAAACAAAAAACTTTTCCATGGGGATTCAGAAATTGACCAGGTCTTCAGGATTTTCAGCAAGGAAGTAAGACCACAGGTGGAATCTTTACAGGACCATAAGAATACATTTCCCAAGTGGAAACCAGGAACCCTAAAACCCCATATCAAAAACTTGGATGCAAATGGCTTGGATTTGCCCTCAAAAATGTTAGTCTATGATCCGGCTAAATGAATTTCTGGCAAAATGGCACTCAATCACCCATATTTTGATGATTTGGACAATCAGATTAAGAAGATGTAGGTTTGTGATGAAGTTTCCATGCATTATAATCCCGGCTGAAGAGTTGTATTTTTACTGTTGATTCTATTTTTTGTCTTCTACATTTTTCTTCTTTGCTGTACAAGTGAAACTGTACTTCACTTTCTAATTTCAAAAGTCTAACTTAAAAATGTCAATATTGTTCTAAATACATTTAAATAGAATTCTGCATATGTGTGTAGAGCTCAGTGATGATTATCTATTACCATAATAAAACTATAAATCTAAAAAAAAACCCAGATATTGGAGAGAGAAAAAAAGAATGGTCAAAGCTAGAGTTCTCCCATCTCATTCTCCTCCTTGAGGGGAATCGGTTGGGTGGGTCTTTTTCCATGTTTTTTTGAAAAAAAAAGCACACTTTTGTATATGTAGATACAGCAATTTGTTTTGGGTTACATTGATATAGTTTTCACCTAAATCTGAGCTATATATCTTATTTAGCAACTTCCTTTTCTGAGTGGTGTACTCTGGAGATCTCTGCACATGACTGCGTGTGTACCTACATCCTGCTTTTTAATGACTGCATAATATTCCCCAGTGAGTGTCTCCATAGGGTATTTACCCATTTTCTCACTGAGGGACATCACATCATTTCCAGATTGTTGCCATCCTACACAATGCTACTGCAAATCCTGATGGTGACCGGCAGCCTCGCTCAACTCCAGGCTGGTTGTTTTGTTGGGGGATAGGATCTCGCTCCGAGGAGGTAGTCTAGTAAAAAGTGAGATAACTGTATCTTCTGTTCTGCATGAGAGCCTCCTAGAGAGTTCTTAGACTACAGAGGCTGGGCCAGACCCCCAGAGTTTGGGCTCGGGAGGTCTAGGGTGGAGCCTGACACTCTGCTTTTGTAGTGAGTTCCTGGATGATACTGCCAGCCGCCGGGGACCTGACTTTGAACAACACCGCCTCACAGTGTCGGCTCCGCAGCTTGCTGGCAGCCAGCGGTGCCCACTTACTTGAAAAGCCGTGCCACCCTTAGGAGACAGCGGGCAGGGCGAATCCATGCTGGGCCCTCCCTCCCTGCTGGCTCCTGCTGGGAGGCGCTGGCCTGCAGGGCCCTGGTGAACGCCCTGAAGTCTGGCTCGAGGCCCTCTGCCTGAGGTTCCTCTGTTCCCCAAGCCCTCGGGGCTCCTCCTTCCCGATGCAGCCTGCAGGACTGCCCAGCCCCACACAGCGCCTCACCGTTCTTCCCGTGGGAGTCAGCAAGGCTCTGCCAGCCATGTACGCAGCACGACTGGAACCTACATCTCCAGAGAGGGTCTCTGCTAGGTCTCGAGGCTTTAGACCCCAACGCTGTGTCACGCGGCATGCGAGAGTGGGGAGAGGGCGCCACAGCGGCACAGCCGTGACGATCCCAGATCCCAGAGCTTGCGTCCTAGGAACCAACGACACCCTTAAGGACCCACTGCCCTTCCAGCACCTTCCTGGTGGCTTTGGGGGCCGGGGTCCCTTCTGCACCCAAAGATGGTGCAGGTGCAGGCTGAGAGTCACAGCCAGCTTGGCAGAAGGTCGGGTCACCTGCCACGAATCCGGTGGTGCTGGGAGTGGGATTCTGTGCGGGCTTCAGTCCCGTTGCCTGGCCTCCCCACCATGCGGAGCGGAGCTCGGGGCCAGTACCTAGCCCTGCTGCAGGGTTGGCGCATGCTCTGAGCCTCTCTGTCGCTCCCTGGGTTGCGTTTAGAGTCCTGTCTGGTTTATTCTCGGTCCCAATCCCAGCATCTGCCCCACAGCAGGCACCAGTGGAAGAAACGAAGCAATGAAGGGTTTCCAGGGTGCCTGCTCGCTCCCTGAAGAGGGGCCTAGACCCAGGCCAGCCATTTAGGTTTCTGGGGCCTTTTGCGTGCTGCAGCCGCAGGAGTGGGCCCCACCTCCAGAACCAACCTCCGCACAACCTCAGAGGTGAGCTGAGACCCCCCACCCCACCCTCTGATCCCGGCCGACTGCAGAGGGGAGCGGCTCTGGGCACGCGATGTCCCCTTCCCTGAGGCGGGGTGCCCCGCGCCTGTGAGCAATGCGTTGGTTCGGCCCCTGCTGCGCCCCCACCGGCCGAGGCAGGCGGCTCTGCCCTCCCCACCCCTCACCCTCAGTAATAGCGGAACCTGAGTGGGGGCGGGGGGGGGCCGAGCGTGCGAATCCCTTTCAGACTCAGATCTGAACTCGCATCTCTTTCAGGACGCTCATCCCGAGCCCAAAAGACGAAAGCGAGGCTCGGGGGAATTCTGCCCCGTGGAAAGGCGCCACGTGCTACTTTTGCTCTAGGTGGGGCCGGGCTCCAGTCCCCCGCGGAGAGCGGGCGCAGGCCTGGGAGTGGCCCGGGCAGGGCGAGACGGCGCCGGCTGCTGCGGCGGGGCTGGCCCGGAAGGGGAAGGGACGCTGCCCCAGCTGGGGGCTCCGCTCCGGGGCCGGCTCCCGCGGGGCGCTTTGTAGTGGCCGCCCGTGCTGCCCCCTGGCGCACCGGGCGGCGTGGGAACGGCGGGCGCGAGCTGCACCACCGCGCAGGGTCGCAGGCCTCTGAAACCTGCTCGGCGACAGCTGTCTCCTTGGGACCCAGTGGGGACCGAACCCCTAAGGGAGGGGCCCAGACGTTTGCAGGGAAGATCCTGCGGGCCATTTGGGCACCGTGTTTGTACTGGGGTTCCAAAACCCTGCAGACCTTTGAGCTACTGACTCTGTTGCTGCTAAGCAAGTCATCATAGATGTGCGAAGAGGTGCCCGCCTCGGACAACCCGGGGGCGTTGTTTCCAACTGGTAAACTGAGGAAATATCCCGAAACAGGTCAAATGGGTTATATTCACTAATTGACTAGTTGACCGCCGGCCAAGCACCGTTGGAGAAAACCCGCGACCCCAAATCATCAAACGTGACCACATAGAAAAAAATGTTTACTGCCAAATAAACCAATAAAATATAGACAGCTCTTGATATTAGGGTAGCCAGCTGTGGTTGAAGAAGACACCAGATTAGTGGTAGTTTTTCTCTTTGGATGCTAGGATAAAGGTAGACTGTTACTATATCAAACTTTTTGGTTTTTTTTTTTTTTCTTAATCCGTACTGGAAATCAAACTCACAACCGTGCGCTTGCAAGGCAGGCTCTTATGTCACAGCTAAATCCTCAGTCCGATTTCCTGGATTTGTTAAACACTTTATATCACAATGGTGGTTTTTTCTTTTTTCCCTGTCTTTTTGAGACAGGATCTCCCTATGCAGTTCAGGCAGGACTTGAGCTCACTTTGCAGCCTAGGCTGGTCTCAAATTTCCAATGATCATCCTGCCTCAGCCTCCCAAGTGCTGGGATTATAGGCATGCGCCGCCATGCCAGGCTACAATGGTGTATTTTTAAAATAAATTTTATTTAAATAAAACCAGGGTTTGATTTGCAGCAATACACACGCACGCACACTGCTGTTCTGAGAGTGGGGAGTAGCCTCCCTTTGTGGAGCATGCGCGGATCGGTGGGCTGCACAGAGCACGCAGGAGTCTTCTGTGCAGACTTGCCGGGGCTCTGCCCGGTGCAAGCCAGGGGCGGTCGCAGCTGGGCTCCGAACTCGGTGCTCTGGGCTTTCCTTGTACCCTCTCTACAAAAGCCACCCCAACCCCAGTCCAAACCCTGGAAGGGGGAGACAGGCGGAGACTATCAAAAGCGCCCGAGGGCTCTGAATCTGTTTCCTTCACCCTTGTGCCTTGCTGTTCGGGGAGGTGGGGTTGTTGCCCGGGTTCCGAGGTCTTCCTAACAGGTGGGATCGCGAGCTGGGGGGTGGTGGTGGAAGACCTCCATCATCCCGTGCACTCCCACGGTGACCGGGCCACTCTGAACTGCTCAGGGCTGCTCGGTGGTGGCTGCAGGCTGTGTTCACCGGGCCTGAGCTGTAGTCTGCTGAAATGGGGCCCTCGTGTCTCACCACGAGATGGAGAACACTCAAAAATTTCCCTTTCTCTGGTAAGTTCTGGTGAGCCTTTGAAGTTCTAACTCGGCAGCTTATTACTGTAAGTCATTTTATGCTTCTGATTTCTTTACCATTTATCTTTACTTTCTTCTGAAAGCACAGTCAAACCTGGGAGGTGACTGTGTGTGTGGGAGTTTTGCTGGGGCTCCCAGAGGGGATGGGCTGCTGCTAAGTAAACTCTACACACACACACACACACACACACTTACAATCACCTCGCAGAGAACTTTCCATTCTGATTCTCACTGCACTTTGGATAAATATACAAATCCCACCTAGATGTTTATTTATCCGTGGTACTGCCCTTTTCATTTTATTCATAAACAAGGTTTCACTAAGTTGCCTAGGCTGGCCTCAAACCTGAGATCCTCCTGCCTCGGCCTGTAAAGACACCGAGATTACAGGAGTGTGCCACTACACACAGACAGCACAGAGAGGTTTAAGGGTGGAAAGAAAAGCTAGGCACGTGGGCACATGCTTGTAATCCAAAGTGCTGGGTGACACACTGAGACCCCATACAAGAAAGAAAAATAAACAATAAAAGGCAGCAAGAAATGAGGAAAAGAGTTCAAGACACTCGGAAAATAGAACAGCAGATCAGACACCGCTAAAGTTCATTTTGGCAGAAGACAGTGGAGACCAGGAAAGAAGCGGCTCACAGAGAAACAGGCCATTTTCCAGAGCCCGTGGGTGCGCGGCTCCTCATGGCACAGACATTTCTGAGCTCAGAAAACAAAGTCACTTTATACCAAACCATGCTGCAGGGAGCGAAATGACACCGAAGACAGTGAGAAAATCCCAAAAGAAACCACACCACACAATTACCTACCAAACATCACAGGTAAACAGACTTCTCATCACCAAGAGGCTGGAACAATGTCTTCAGAAGGAAAATACTCGTCACCCTAAAATTCTGTATGAAATTACCTGTTGTTCAAGAATGAGTGTGAGAGAAAGACATTCGGACAAAACAGGCTGTGAGAGATGTTCACTGCATCAACTCGGAGGAAAGTTACACTCTGAATGGTGAAAGCAACGGTGGAGGGAAAAACCTACGTTGGGAAAATGTAAACGAGCTTTGTATCCAGAACCACCGCAGTGATAGCATTGAAGGGTTTGAACAAAGTGAAGTACTAGGTAATAATAACTGGCAAGCTGGGGTAAGGCTCTTGGAGTGAAGCATTCTAATATTCTTTGGTTATTTTAGAGCAGAAAAAAAACTTACTGTGAAGCTACAGAAGCATCAGTTGGAGCAGTTTCTGTGCCCTTCTTTCTTGTCTATTTAATGCTTAGTTTTTTGAGATAGGGCCCTGCTATGTGGCTCCACTTGCTAGGTAGCCGAGGCTGGCCTTGAACTCACCATCCTCTGACTACCATCTCTCCAGTGCTGGGATTACACTTACGCCCTTTTTCTTTTCTTTCTTTCTCTCTCCCCGCCCCTTTTTCTTAAAAAGAGCTCCCAAATTGGATCTGCCCGTGGGAAAGGGTTCCTGTTTTATTGTGGGAAAGAGTTCATGTTTTATATTTGGGCTTCATTAGAACAGCTGTGTATGTTAAAGACTAAAGGTACAAGAAACAAAATGCATAGCTTCTAACCTAATGAGTATTTTAACAAATACTCATTAACAAATACTCTAGCCAATGAGTATTTTATCAAATATCAGAGAATAGCAAGCATCTTTTTTTATAGTGGAAATTGAACTCAGGGCCTTGCACTTGCCAGGCAGGTGCTTCACCACTGAGCTACATCCCCGGGCCTAGCTAGCATCTTGATTATGACCTCTAATTTTAATAAAGTTATAAATACAGACATAGCCGAATAACCCCAATACATGGAGGAGTGTGTATTAAGAATTCATAGAGAAAAGGAAAGAAGAAACTCAAAGGAAATCACGAAATATTTGGGAGTTACAGCTGGGGGTGTAGCTCAGTGGTAGATCACTTGCTCAGTGCATGTGAGCTCTGGGTTCAACCCACTCCCCCGAAAAAGGAAAACACAGATTGGAAGTAAAGGATAAAGGATGTTAAGAAATCTGGGAAATCTGTGAGACTCTGCTAGAGCAAGGACTAGTGAGAAATTTATATCCTGGAAAGAAAAATATTAAAATAGTTAATATTAAATATTAGTATTGTATTAGAGAAAGATCAAAAATTAATTAGGTGAGTGTCCAATTTAAGACCCGGAGAAAGAATAACAGAATAACCTGAAGAAAGTGGCAGCAGGGAGAGAGTGGAATCTAACAAACTGGATGTAGTGTAACCCTAGCACTTTGGGAGGCTGAGGCAGGAGGATCACCAGCTGTAGACATCTTAACAATGTAGAGAGAACCTGTCTCAAAACAGAACATTTTAAAAAAGGCTGGGAGTGGAGGTCAGTGTGAAGGCCTTGGTTCTATCACCAGCACTTGAAAAAAAATAACAAAAAAGAAGTAATGGAGAGACAGAGCAAGACCAAGACATCGCTCTGGCAAGATGACCAATGTGGAGGGGAAAAAAGAACAAGTCTTGCTAGAAACTGCAAAGTGCATGTGATAAGGGATGCTGTGGAAAATCTTTAAAACGGTGAGAGTGTATTATGAGCAAGTGTTTTCATGTAAATTTGAAGTTCCAAAAGAAATGGATAGTTTTCTAAAAAAAAAAAAATATGTAAACTGTGCGTGGTTACATATGCTTGTAACGCCAGCACTCTGGAGGCTGAAGCAGGAAGATTGCCACCAGCCTGGACTACACAGTGAGTTCAAGGCCAGCCTGAACCACATAGCAAGAGCCTGTCTCAAAAAAAAAATTAGCCATGTGTGGTGGTGCTTGCCTATAATCCCAGCACTCAGGAGGCTGAGGCAGGAGGATCACTGTGAGTTCAAAACCAGCCAGGACTGCATAGTGAGTTCAAGGCCAGCCTGAACTGCAGAGTGAGACTCTGTCTCAAAAAAAAATTTTAATTAAAATCCATGTAAATGTCCAAAACAAATTCAAGAAGTTACAGAAAAACTATCTATCTCTGTGTCAGTTATCTATTGCTGTGTAACAAATCACCCCAAGTGGTTGTATGTGAAAGCAACAACCTTGCTAAATGATCTCTCCACCACTGAGCTACAGCCCCAGCCCAGCAGCAGCAGCCTCATGTGGGGTGACTGTGTGGTCAGCAGTTCAGGCCAGGCCCATTTGGACAGCACTGCTGGTCCCCCCTCCCCGCCCCCCAGGGCTGCTCATGCCGCTGGAGCCATCCTGCGGCAGGGCCTCCCTCACAGGTCCAGCAGTGGAGCTGAGACCTGCTCGGTGTGCTCTTCTGGAGTTGTAGTGTTAGTGTAGTGTAGTGCCCGGTAAGCAGCAGAGTTAGGGACCTCCTGAGTGCCGGCAGTTTGTGAGCCTCTGCCGGGGTCGTGCTTGCAAATGCTTTGCTGGCCAAATCATCACGGACCTCGGCCAAAGCCAGCCGTGTAATGAGTGTGGGAGGATTAAATGTAGGTGAGAGAGGGCTGGGGATTCATGGGTGTGGGACTCTCATGGTCACAACCAAGCGAAACCAGTAAGTAAACGCAAAAAGCGACCCTCCCTAGGTAAAGCACAGTGCTCCACATTGGAGGCTGGGATAGAAAAAAAGACATTTGTGGAAAAACTGGTGAAATACAGTGCAAGACTGGAGGTGCAGGGCTGTAGCTCAGTGGTAGAGCACTTGCCCTGAATGCTTGAGGGCCCGGCTTTCATCTCCAGTGCACACTTGTGCACACACACACACACACACACAGATATGAACAAATAAAGCAAGATCCGACCTGAAATCTAGATGGTGGATCAAGTATGCCTGCAATAGTATTTTATTTTAAAATGTTGCTATATAATCCACAAAATACAGGACGACACAGCCAGTGTAAACGTGGCTTGTGCAGCCCAGCTCAAAATGAGTTCTGTGGCTCCCTCAGCTATTGTAAAATTTAGAATTTTACCAATGTTGTTTTACACCCATGTCCTCCTTCCTTCACCCTTTGCCTTTCAGCCCATAGATGAGTCCATCTTAGCTGCTTCATTCATCTCTTCACCCATCCATCTGTCTGTCCATCCGTCTGTCCATCTATCCACCCACCCATCCACCCATTCATCCACCCATCCATCCACCCACCCATCCATCCACCCATCCATCTACCCATCCACCCACCCACCCATCCATCCACGCAGCCATCCACCCACGTATCCATCCACCCAGCCATCCACCCATCTACCCAGCCATCCACTAGTAGTGGAGATGAACCCAGGGCTAGGAAAATGCTCTATCATGGAGCTATGTCCCTGGGCCGGATTTATCACATTATTTTTTCCTTATGTTTGAAATACTCTAATTTTTTTTAAAAAGTAAAATGTCAAAATATACTTATTCACAAGTGTATATTACTAACAGAAAAAGAAAAACTGGACAACTTGGGGCCAGGGATTTAGCTCAGTGGCATAAGCACCTGCCTGGCAAGCTTGAGGTCGTGGGTTTGATTCCTGGTACCAAACAAAACAAAAACAGAACAACTTGGAAAAAGCAGCTGACTATTTTTGATTTCTTTTCCTGCGAGCCAGCCGAACTACTCATTCATTTCCTTTGCATCAAACCTTGATTAGTGTGTTTGCGTAAGGAGCACGTTCTTGGGGGTGTTGGGGTGTGAAGACCTCACAGTTTAGTCCTTTTCCCCCCGCCCAGACCTCTCTCTCAGGCCCCGGTTCCGGTTCACCTGCAACGGCCTGTCCTCCCTGCTTCGTCTCACCTGGCTTTGATTTTACTCTGTAAATCATTCATTCATGCTGAGAACCCGCAGGACCCCTTCTGCAGCCCACTTGTGTTGCTTTGCGTTAGAGACTCACCCTTTTTTTTTTTGAGCACGCTGGGGGACGAGATGTGTGACGTCTGTCGTGTATCGTGTATCGGAGTGGCCGCCGTCTGGGGAATGGCAGGCGCTCTGCGGCTGCCGCGGGAAGATCGGCCTCGGGGTCCTGCTCTGTGGCGCCGAGCAAAGGCTCTGCGGAGTCTCCACCCGGCCTGCGCTTTGCAAGGCCAGCGGCCCAGGGCCTGAGCAAGTCCTCACCAGCCGGGCCTGGGGGACCTGGGAGCCCTTTGGGGAGCAGCCCAGGCGTCAGGGGGTGTGGAGGAAGCGGGGGGCCTGTGGAGTCCCAGGGGTGTGGGTAATCACTGCCGGAGGAGACACACAGTCTCCTGGGCCTCTGCCGGGCCTGGCTCCCATCCCGCGCCCTTGGTGCTCCTGTCTCTCTGGTCTCCTTCGGCCGCATAATCAAACACTTGTAACAACAGCAAATGAACCCAAACAAGACATCCGCTTAAGTTTGTGCTGCTAAGAATCGGTTCTCGAGCTGGTCCTGCTGGCGCACCTCTGTAATCCCAGCACTCTGGAGGCTGAGGCAGGAGGATTGTTGCAAGTTTGAGACTAGCTTGGGCTACAAAGTGAGCTCAAGGCCAGCCTGAACTGCAAGGCCAGACCTTGTTTCAAAAAGACAAAAAAAAAAAAAAAAAAAAAACCAACCCAACTCTGTTCCTGAACATAGTTTTGTTTTGTGAGGCAGCCCGGGGTGGGGTACCAGGTGTGGCTGGCTTCATTACACCAGCATGGAAGATCGCCCTGCCCCGTCTCTGCAGTCCAGAGGCCCGTGCTGCCTTGCCAAGCTCCCTAAGTGGCTCGGGGCTAGGAAGGCTTGCAGGGTTGGGTCCCCATTTGGCTGGGACCTTGTGAATGCCATCTTGGTCCCCAGGCACAGGCCACACCGGGCCTGGGGATGGGACTATCTCTGAGGTGGAGCCCCCCCCCCCGCCGCTCCCCTAAAGCACACGGGCGGGCACCCCTGTGGTTTGAGTTGGCAGACACTCACAGTGAAACTGCGCTGGACCCTGGCCCAGCCAGTTTCCTCCTGGTCAGGAGCCCAGGAAGACCTGGGTCGGGCAGTTCCAGCGCTTCGCCGGGGACCGTGCCACTGACCCTGGGCCTTGGCTCTGCGCCCTGGGGGCTCCTGTGGGCTGGCGGGAAGAGAGGCCAGGAGAGGGCCGGGGCTGCGGCTCCTGTCTGGGCCTCTCTTTCCCCGTGGCCTTGAGCCTAACTCAGCAGCTCCCTGCCAGCGCTGCTGGGACAGGATGGGAGGCCTGTCATTTGTGACTCACGGGCTGTCGCCATGCCTGGGTTGGCAGCACTGAGTCACCTGGACTTGCTTGTTCTGCCTGGCCTGCTCTGGGTGCTGTGGGGGACATGGGGAGAGCAAAGCCACCCGCAGCTGCTGTGTGGGGCTGGGTCAGCACCTGGGAGGAGGCTGGTCCATGGCACTCAGCTACCCCAAACGCGGTCAGAGGCTGTGAAGCCCAGGTCAAAGGTACAGTGTGAGCTGGGTGTGGTGGCACAGGCCTGTAATCCTAGCACTGGGGAGGCTGAGGCAGGAGGATCATTGTGAGTTTAAGGCTACAAAGTGAGTTCGAGATCAGTCTGAACTGCAGTGAGACCCAGTCTCAAAAAAATAAAATAAATAAAATAAAAGGTGCAAAGCAGACGCAGAGAACTCCGCAAGCCCCCAGGGCCCTCTGTCCCTGGGAGTAATGGGGCTCCTTCCCCTCTTGCCCTGAGAAGCACAAACTGTAGAATCAGGGTGGCGCGGTGAGTGCCCTGCCCAGGACCTCACCAGCGGCCTCAGAGCTCAGAAGCTAGGGCTGGGGCTGCAGCTTGGCTCAAGGCGGAGCATCTGCGTGGTAGGCCCAAGGCCCCGGGTTCGATCCCCAACACTTCCTGGAGGAAAGGGTGATAAACCCCCTCCAATGGGGACGGTGAGGCAGCTGGCTGGGACCTGGTGGCCTCTTCTGCCCATTTTCATGATTTGTTTGCAAAACAAGGATTGAGGTCAAAACAGTGAAACACACCCTCCCCTTTCTGCGCATCACACGGGAAAAAGCACTAAAGGTCCGGTGACATCCGGTGTGGACGGACGTGGGTGCCCACAGCGCTCAGCCTGTTTCTGCGGGCCAGCTGGCCGTATCTGTTGAAACTCGTGTTTCATTTGTTTTTTACAGTGAGTGGATACATGCTAGTGAGAGCGTCCTTTAGCACAGGTGTGTTACCTGACCCTCACCACACGGCTACAAGGTGTGTGACGTCATCATCTCTCGGTTATAAACTAGGGTGCTGAACTGCAGAGGTTGAGTGCTAGGGCTCTGGGCCAGTGGACTTTAAGGCCAGTGCCCTTGGCCATGACGATAGCCCTGCAGCTCTGCGGCAGTCTGCCCAGGGCCCCATAGTGGGAGAAGGTGGCCCCGGTGACCGCAGGCTGGGGAGCTGGCTACCTCTGATTTCTAACTTACAGGCCCCCGAGAATCCACGCCAGCCCGTGAGACTTCTGCAAGCCTGCATGACACAGAAGTTACATTCAGGAATGGGCGCAGGGGTGCAGGACTGCCATCCCAGTGCCTCAGGGGCATGGAGAGGAGGGTCTCAAGTTTGAGGCCAGCCTGGGCAAGACAGTCTCAAAATACAGAGTAAAATAGGTCCACTTCTGTAGGGGCTGCATGTTTTGTGTTTGTGGCTAGAAGGACACGGATGCTGGTTTTCTCAGGGAAGAGGCTGACCACTGAAATACTAGGAGACTTCTACTCTCTCATCTATATAGTCCTATAGAAGTCCTTTTATATATTCACTTAATTACATTTTGCCAGTGCTGAGATTTCAACCCAGGGGCTTATGCATCCTAGGCAAGCATTCTGCCACTGAGCTCTACCCCAGCCCAATCTTTTCCTGTTTATTAAAAAGTAAATACTACTAGACATGAAGACATCTGCCTGTAATCCCAGGTAGTTGGGAGGCTGAGGCAGGAGGATTCCCAAATTTGAGGGCAACCTACCTGGGTGATTTATATTTTTATTTTATTTTAAAATAAAAGTTCAGAAGGGCTGAGACACAGCTCAGCACTCGCTGGGTTCAATCCCCAGTAATGTAAGGCAGGGTGAGGTAAAAACAGCGTAGTGCTTGTCCTGCCTCGCCAGGAGCACTTGGTGTGCGCGCCACGCAGTGAATGCTTGGAAGGTGAGCACAGCGCCTCGACCCTCCTGCCTCCCCAGGACCGAGACATCCTAGCCCCTGTCCTCCCATCCCTGTGCGACTTCCTGTGCCCAGCCCCCAGCCCTGTTGAGCTGTCCCTGGAGGCCACCTGGCCCCGCCCTCTGACCTCCCAGAGCCACCTGCTGGTCACCCTTGTGGCCACTTCCCACCATCCCCCATGGCCCTCTCCTGCCCACACAGGAACTGTGAGCCGCTGGGGGCCCCACCTGCCCTTCTCTGTGCCCAGGGTCCAGAGCTGCTGTGTGAGGCTCATGGTGGGAATAAGAAAGGAGTGAGCAGAGGGCATGGGCAGAAGGGACCTTGTGGTCACTTTGCCCACACTGATACCTAGAGCCCAAGTGCCACGATGGCCCTGGTCCTCTCTTTCTGAGGAGCATGATGCCCCAACTTCCTGTGCATCACACGAGACCAAGGCCACTTGGACTCGAGAAGGCAACCGCGCTGACCGCGTGTCGGACGGGACAGTGAACAGCTGAGCATGCAACGAGGCCGAGCGGTGTGCGGAGCACTGCGACAGCAGCACTGGGGGCTTAGAGGAAAGGGGAGGGGGCAGGGAGAAAGAGGGGGACGGGGGAGGGGAGGGGGAGGACTGAGGGTTGAGGGGTCAGGGGTGAGGGCTGAGGGGTCAGGGGTGAGGGCTGAGGGCTG